>JAYKXP010000126.1:0-133739 GCA_037176845.1 Paramarasmius palmivorus
CATTCCATCCTTCAAATCGTTTTCTTTCCCAATTCCTGGTCCCCATCGACTGCTTTCCCATTCACGCAAATACCCACCTCTATCCTACACACACGCTCCATGTTCCTTTGGCTTTATCGCCGCGATGTGAAACCTGGAACGCCTTGCAGCCTAATGGATACCTCTCAGAACCCGGCAGGACGCCAAATTGCACGGACGATCCTACGAAGAGTGTGAGACTTAACCGTAATCAAGACGAATGTACCCGCTTTATCCCCCTTCCATATCTTCACGAACTCACCAAAACGCATTCCATGGTGTTCAACAACGTATCACGAGCTTCCATTCCTACAAGATTACAGGATTCTATACTGCATGAGCTGCCCACTAATTTCATCGCTCACAGCATAGTTTCGGACCCACTAACCGAGAAAATTGAAGAGGGATATTCTACTCTTCCCCTTCAGTTTCTTGAAAAGGATTGATAGAATTCTTTCCCGGTCCCTCTTCTCCTCCATCCCGTCTGTTATTGCATTCCATTCAATTCCCATTCATCAGGGAAAGTGATCCTCTGACTGTCATCAGCAGTCATCCTGGCATAACAGGAAGTTGTTATTCGCGAGCTTCCGATGGGCCTCTTTAGCCAGAACAGGCCCGAATGCTACATAAGCGCAAAATGTCCACCCTTGAGTCCCCTCGTTCCTCACAAAGTGATTACAGAGCAAGATATATTTGGAAGAAGGCAAGACGCGGATTTTTTACTCTTCAAATGTGACTAATGTGGTTTAATAGAGACTGCTTCCACGCTCAGCTTACCATATCTTCGGCACACTGATTTTCACATTCCAGAGACTATCACCTGATCTGTTATTGAGACAAACCTCAAAGGTCTGACGGGACACACCGGAAAGCCGATTGGGTCTGTATATTATTAGGCTCGACATGAAGAGATGAGATCGAAATCTTATCTCGACGACATTATTAGACGGTCTTCACTACGGACGAAGGGCTATAGTGCTAAACGCTGTGGGTAACATTTGGTGACTCGAGAACTATGGGCCTGTCGATCAGGGCAGTATTCGACGAGGAATAACAGAAAATAGACGACGGGAACAAGACATAGAGATACAGAAGCACGACCTGATATAGTGAGTCCACCGATCGATCAACAACTCGGTGGGAGCTTCCAGACCCACCGTGAAGATCCAGTCATACCTCCGCTTCGTATTGGCATCAGAGAAGATGGTAGCCCATGCCACAATATGCTAAGTACATGCAAAGAATAATAGTAATAAACATTGGTTGCAGCACAGCAATACCTTAATTAACCCTTAAGTTATGTTATCCACGAAGCAACGGTGTCTTGATCTTGTTACGCGGATGGCCCTATATTTCAGTGAGTATCGAGACCCAACTGGCGTTGTCGGTATGTACTGAATTTCTATACAGGGAATAACATCAACCATTATCATAGTACGAGTGGCTCTAGAGATCGCATTCGATGACGTGGAGACTGCACTGATGTCAGTTCATGGTTAAGGGTCACCGAAGCTTTCCACTTGATCCTAAACCATTCACTATCTCTTGAAGTTTCGTCATAGGCCGAAATCAAAGTGTATCCAATTTCTTCCTACCCTGTACGTTAGTTGTATCAGCAAAAGGGTATCTGGTAACTTGGTATCTCAGATCTGAGTAGTATCTAACACCGAGAAAATAGTGAAAAAATGTGGGTGTATGTAACTCTATCGCAATCTGTGAGTGTGATAATCGATCGTACTACTAGAGTATCGATTAGAGTTATACCATGAATCACCTGTACTAGTCTTCATGTGAAGGGATTTTCAGGCTCGAGGCTAAGCTAGTGCTATGAGCACGACTAGCATATCTGAATATGATACGGTACCGTATATCATGCTGCGACTTTCTACTCGTACGATCTGGTCGAATGTCAGAACGCACGTTATAGATCAGCAGCCATGGATACTTAGAAGATCTCAAGCTAGGTTTCTCGAGACTGCGCCCCGCAACCTTGATCCAGATGTCCACTCGCGAACGAGCACTGCCAGTGGCGATTATAGGTGAAGTGTCTCATAACTCCAGATCTTTGCGTATGAAGCTGGAATGTGTCACTTTGACTGAAACTAAGGTCGGATGCCAAATAATTAAACAATCTGTGTCGTTGACATAGGGCCTGTTTAAACAGGGTGAATAAGGATGAAGTAAGAATTAAACAGTGATTAAACAATTTGAACGGTGATTGTCTACTAAACAAAAGTAACGAGCGTGAATTGAACTGAAGACATAACGAATCATTAGGTAAGAATACTTCCCAACAAACGTCCCAATATAACATCTACGCCATGGAACTGTATTAGGCATACTGTATGTACTAGAGTATAATCTGTCAATTTTTGTCCTTTGTGAAGGCCACTGCGCCGAAGGCGCTCTAGTTAGGGGTTAGGGTTAGAAACCACTGCGCCGAAGGCGCCCAGGTTAGGGGTTAGGTGGTAGGGGTTCGGGTTAGAGGGGGACGCCCCGCGGTTAGGGGTTAGGGTATAGGGTCAGGGGTCTGAGAATATGTTTTAGGGGGGGTGCGGGGGGGAACGCCCCGCGTTAGGGGTTAGGCATTAGGAATTAAAGGTGAAATGCAGTGGGATGATATGGGTATATAGGTTAGACAATTGCTCCAACTGATAACGGACTAATGGCTTAGTGGTCTGGATTATGTGTCGCTACCTCAGTATGTAATTGTTCACGAGGTCGGCGGTTCGATCCAGCATTGCGGCCGTTTTTCTTCAGCGCTTAGTCAGAATGTTTAAACAGACCTCCTGTCAACGACACAAATTGTTTAAATTTCTGGCATCCGGCGCCTGACTGAAAACAGCATTGGCGACTTTAAGACGGATCACATCAAATGTGGGTCCAATAGACTCACTCAGCTGACCAAAGCGCAGGATTTGTGTCCAGCACGAGGCGTACAGGCTGCGCCGTAAAGATAACACGGCCATAAAACACTGTCACTCCAAAATCAATTTCTTCCATTACCCATCATGTCCGCCACCTCTTCTTCTGTTCCCGCTACTCCTCCTACGATCGAACGTTGTCTAGGTGAACATTCTCATCCATCATCAAATTCATCCAAAACATACTCATTTTCTCTCAGTTGCCGAATGCTCGATCCCTATCGATCTGATTCTCGAATCTGCCGACGGCAAATGGTTTGGTGCCCACACCAAGAACATGGAAACATTCAACACCGCCTTTCCTCCAACTTCTTCCGTAACACACGATATCAACGACATCGTCAAACTATCTGAGACCAGCGACGTTCTAGCACTTCTTCTACAGTTTTCGCATTACCAAGAACACGGAGATCTATGCGACAAAGGGTTGGATCTTGTTCTAGGACTAGCAACAGCAGCGGACAAGTATGGGAACTTTTTCGCTGCTATGGTGGTTAGAGAAGCGATCAAGTGTGTCTTTTACGTCATTCGGAATCCTTTGGGACGTGTTGATAATTCAATTGTAGCTACTACGGAAGACAATCGAAATACAACGCTGTTCGCGTCATACCATACAAGGCTATACACTCTGATTTCAAACATATGGATGAGATAGTCCGTTCGACTATGGATCTTCCTCTTTCGACTGCTTTGCATTTCATGAAGCCGTACCCGGAGGTGTTTTATGCATATGTGAGTTGTCAATGTACTGCATACTAGTTGACCGTGTATTGAAATTTACCTTTCAGGCTCTGTATAGAGAAGGGAGAGGAAACGAATGGGGTAGTTGGCGCGATGGCGAAGGTGAATTTGGCTGGATCTCGTATGTGAAACGTGCCGCCAATCCACCAGTCGATCCAGATGTGTATGGGAATAGCTGAGTAGGTAGTTTATGTGCAGAGGCCAGACTCTAATGATATCTATGGACGTCAGCCACTCTAGAGGGAACACCCATTCATGGGATCACATTCTAGACCACATACGAAGCCTGCACAGTATTTCCCACCAACACAAAACAAAAGATTGACAATACCTTCCTAGTACTAATCACACCCGGATGCTTTTTCCCTGATAGTCTATCGCAATCCCAAAGTGATAATTGGAAGTGCTTTCTGCAGTTATGAACAACGTGCCATGAACCGCTTGTTCCACTCTTATACTGTAGAAGGTCTAGTCGGTTGTTGGACGTTCAGTGGGTTAACAATTGAATAACTTCGTATATTTAGATCAAGTACACGTTCCGGGGGAGTACAGAATCGTGAGCAACGTACGTCGGATTTGCACTGCCATTCGCTCTCCTAACGTGCCCCATGGCTGAGTTGGTTACAGCCTCCGACTGTTATGCAGCCAGGACAATATTAGCAATCGGAAGGTTGTGAGTTCGAGCCTCACTGGGGCAGCTAGCTCTGCTGTATTCTATTTTTTTCGCCCCCCCCCAGAAAGGGCCTTTCAAACGCTTCCTCATTCGTGGTGCAAGCCTTGAAATGGGATCTTCGTGGACTCGGAGTTGGATAATCTCACTCACGATCCTGAATGAAACCTGTGGAAGGTCACCGTCAAAAAAGAAATGCGATTGCGCGAGCTCTAGGTTTGGTATGACCCGAATGAACGTACTAAAATGCAACGAGAACTATCAATTTTTAGCGCAACCTCCGATGAGAGTAAAGCTCTTATCTGTAGAACGAGAAACTTACCTCACCTTACAATAAGGCAAAAAAAAGAATTACTGAATCGTCCGAAGCTTCCCCCTAGCCGATTTGAACGACTGACCTCTTCATCATACGATCTTCTTCTACAAAAGTCATACGAGTGAAGCGCTCTACCGCTGAGCTAAGGGGGAACATACCCCTCCTCGTCGTCGTTTACCCCCAGGGACCCTGGGGCGTGAACGCACACATGGGCGAACGAAAAAATTTCCCTTCTCGCCTCAAAGTGCCCGGCGTGGTTCGAACACGCGGCTTCGAGATTACGCCACAAGATCCACGAAATTGCAATCTCACACTCTACCACTGAGTTACGGGCACATGTCGACAAATGTTACAGGGAATGAATAGGTTCTTGTGGATAAGCAATTGAATTTCGACAAAAATGTGAGGGATCTACAGAACTAGCCCACCGCGAGGGTCGAACTCGCAGCCTTCAGATCAAATTAGGGAGGAACACAAATAAGAGTCTGACGCTCTATCCGATTGAGCTAGGCGGGCTCTTAGCAGGATACATTTCAGTGAGGTACTGATGGGCGTGAGACGACTCACCGAATCTTCTCCCAACGCCCTTCTATCCCCGGTTCCATGCTTGAGGGAAAGACGAGTTATACTCTATCATGTGAAGTGGGGGAATAATGACGTACATGCCCATACCCCCGTGTTGACGCTACCCTGAATCGAGGGAGTTGAAGACGGAAGTAAGGAGCAGCTTGGGGTGTGGGTGTGAATGTGGGTGTTGGGAAGGAAAAGCATTTCAGCTCGTCGGGTGTCATGGGAATAGAGAAAACGTACTGTCGATGACCATTCCCCAAGTCTAACTTCTGCTCCTCTGTTCGTCTCAAGCGTGCGTTCGTTGGGTGCTGACGCCTGGTTCCGGGAATGTGGGGGTGTAGATCTGGGTGTTGGGAAAAGAGAGGACTTCATTTCGTGGTTGACTCCGGCGGTAGGTTGTGTGGAGACGTAATTGGATCACCTCTTCTCCCAGTTAAACGGTCTTCCCTTGTTACATGTGTGCGCTCGTTGTATGATAAGGAATGGATCGAGGTCGGTCGTGGAAGGTAGCTGACATAATCAAGGAGGTCGCCGAGCGTTGACCAAGGAAGCGTACACGTGGACGCAAGAAGTAGAAGACATCCCACAGAGCTGGCAGGAAATGCAAAGGGAGGTTGGCTTGGGATGGTAGGCAACCGTGTTGATCTTGATGCATGTTCGATAGAGGCTAATAAAGCTGTAATGATGAGATCGAGGTAGTAAAAGAGTCAGATGAGACGTACCTGTTGAAATAGACCGTCACTGGGGGCAAGAAAGCATAAGTCTCGGGACTTTTTCGAAGACCTATGCTATACTTACTCGAGTTTTTGGACCTTATGTATGACTTATGCTTAGACCTTTCATAGGTTTTGCGTAAGTCTAGCATAAAGAACCCAGACTTATGCGAAATTGTCCCCAGTGCGTGTTTAGTTCATTCTTCCTCTGTTTCCTTCTGCTCATCTCCAGCTTACTCCGGCAGGGGATCAATGTCGCAAAAGCTTGTTGAAAGTATCGGTAACGGTACATCATATGAATCGCAGAGGGGTCCCGAGGGAGCAGTAGCTTTCAAGTTGCGGTAGGCGCAGATGAAGGCCGCAGAGTTGTTGGAGGTCGATATAGCAAACAATTTGTAGAATATAGCAAGTCGAAGGAGCGATTGATTGGATGCAGAAGAGGTTATTGAGTAGTCGGTTTGTGGCGTGTCGTGATATCTATGGGCCTGAGGAAAACTCCTTGGAGGAGATAAAAGATATGAGTTCCAGGCGGCAGAGGAAGATACACGCTAGACGTACATATCGTGAAAGGGTCTCTCCGACATTTCTCCCAACGGTAGTGAGCACTGATAAGATGAATTTGTTAGCTCGAGTCAGATTGGAAGGGCATATGAACGACTTAGGGATCCTGGCATAATGGCTGAGGAGAGAGTAGATGGAGGTGAACAATAAAAAAGAGCGCTCCGGAGCGCCAAGTCATTGCCCCACGTGATTGGAGCGATCATACCTATTCTGAAAGCCAACCATGGACATGCCCCATGGCTGAGTTGGTTACAGCGTCCGACTGTTATGAATGAAGCATCCGGTACATCTAACATCGGAAGGTCGTGAGTTCGAGCCTCACTGGGGCAGGTCGTTTGGACTCTTCTATGGACCTTTTTAGCGCTTACACATTCCGCCGCACGCAATCAATATCAATCAATCTCCAACCTCACTCTTTCACCACAGCCATCATCTTCCCGCTTCCGTCTGTCTTTGAACCGCAGGTAACTTGTGGATCTAGTTTTTAAAGAGCGGAGCGTCAATCTTTACTGCAGCGTCACGCCCGAATCATGAAACTCATCAATCATCTAAGCACCCATAAATTGAGTTGCAAGGCTGTGATACGGCGGTCATTCATTCAATAGTCGGCGATTGCCCTCAAGTATTTGAGTTACTTCAACTTGACACCACCGCCGACCGCATGTCCACCCGCCGGCATCACCGAGACGTTGCTCATCATTCCGCTGCTGTCATGATCATCATCAATCACAATCTACACGACACCTTGATCCTATCACCGTCCACAACTCTTGGCTCTCCCTCTCTCCACCATGAGTGCACCTCCAGAGCTACTCCCAGCTCTTCAACACGAACGAGATATCTCTGTGAGCATCACTATCTCATACACCATATCTATCATCACTCACAACGAACTCTTACACGGAAAAGTATTGGGCAGGTTAGTCTCCTTTGTACTTCCCCTTCTACATTACCCCATCTCCGACTCAATCATATCACCTCAACAGTCTCAGTAATCTTTCTCCTTCCATACGACTTCATACTCCGGCTCTCCCTCGAGATCCAATACATCTGGAAATCACCATGGACGTTATTCAAAGCCCTGTATCTCATACAGCGATTCCTGCCGTTTGTGGATTGTTTCTTTCTGTTAATCATCTGTGAGCCGGTGCCTTTTCTGATAGACTTTTGACGACTGAAGCTTCGTTGACAGTTCGTTTTGCGCCGGGGTTAAGTGAAAAGCAATGTTATTATGGACATCGGGCGTTGATGTGTACGTTCTCTCATATGTTATCATTTCACTCCATCTGATTGTATTCACCAGTCACTTCGACAGTAGGCGTTGCATTATCCAACAGTACGCCTACTTCTCCTTTCCAATCAAACCAATGAAAGTCACTCACCACCACTCCCCTAGTCGTCTTAAGCGTCCGTATATGGTGCGTATGGATGAACAGCCCACGCATCCGCGCAATCGTCGTCATTCTTGTCGTAGGAACTTTGATTCCGCATTTCGTCACCCTAGATCGGATATCCAAGTCTTTGAGATGTTGGTCCTTCCTATCCAAACGCATCGCTCATTAACTCCTCTCATAGTCGCCATCCTGCCCATACCGAACTTTAGGGGATGTTTCATCATCGACGGAGATGAAGTGTATACGATTTGGATTACTTGGTTGATTTATGATACGAGTGAGTTCTTGACTCGTCACTACAATCTGTTACTTACTAGCTCGGCTAGGTGCGACGGTTCTCATGCTCATACCAGCATTTTGGGCTTGTAAGTTCTCCGTACATTCACTCGAAGTGGCTTCTTAGCTGACATTGGTATATACCAGATCGAGAAGGAGGTCTACCGAACCTTTTGAGAGTTATCTATCAAGACGGAGCGTTATATTTCATGCTTATGCTACGTGAGTTTACGCCACGTTCCCCTTTTCAACGTAAACCTCTAAATCGTCATTGTAGTTCTCTCCACGGCGAACATCGTGATTATCAAAACACTACCCGTACGTCTGCAAGTACCCCATTTCGAACGCTCTGAGCTAATACTCTGACCAATAGTCGGAGTTTACACTCGTATTAGGACCGTAAGTCATTCATGATTCACTACTTGCCCTTTATTCGACTAATACCCTGCATCTTAGGCTCCAGCGCGTACTACATTGTATACTAACCAGCCACCTCATAATCCACATCCGCCAAGTCGCATCCAAAAACATCGTTATCGAGAGTACACCTTTGTAAATTGTAATCAATTCCCCTCTACTTTACCACTGCTTCTGCTTGCCATTACTATAAAACATACCTATCATAATCATAATCATAATCCATTAACACCTCAACCACAAACGAAACGAAACAAATCACTCACAAGTCTTAGCATCATCCCCCGGCCCAACCTCTACCCACTCCAAAAACAACCCCGCCGCATTCTCCGGCGTTCTACCTTCCCTAAACCCATTCAACTTCGTCGTAACATACCCCGGGCAAATACAATTAACCCTTATCCTCTCTTCCCTTAAATCCGTCGCCAGGGAGATGGTATACGAATTCAGTGCGGCTTTCGACGCTCCGTACGCATTAGCGTACGAATACAGGGGATTGGCTTCGGGGCCTGCACGGTCACTGTTCGAACCTAACCCGGAGGTGATGTTGACGATGGAGCCGTAGCCTGGTGGGGAGAGACGGATGAGAGGGATGAGAGTGGTTGTTAGGTGAACGATAGCGAAGAAGTTTGTGTCGAATGTTTTGCGGTATTCTTCGTGGTTGGATTCGGATGGTTTTATTAGTGGGCATGCAACGGCTAGAGGTGTCGTTAGGCAGTGATTGAAGTTGGTAAAGAGGTGAAGACGCACCAGCGTTGTTTACGAGAACGTCTAGACGACCTTGTTCTTTCTCGATTCTTTCTTTGGCAGCGAGTATCAACTCCCCATCTAACACATCGAGGTGTAAAAAGTGGACGTCCAGACCATGCTCGTCTTTGAGTTGTTTCCTAGATTCCTTACTTTAGCCTTTCCCCCAACAAAGAAAAGAAGGAAAGACGTACGCAGCTTGAACACCCAATTCCTTATTCCTCGCCCCAAGATACACAATATGCCCACGTTCAGCTAAGAGCTTGACTAGAGCGTAGCCGATACCTTGATTCGCACCGGTGACGAGGACGACTTTCTGGTATGGTTGTTCTGTTTCCGCCATGGGTCGAAGGTGCGGAAAGTGGGCGTCACGGTTAGTCGACAGTCATTTATACATACAAGGACATTAATATAAACAGCGCGCTGCGCTGGGAGCTCGCCGATCATGATTGTGATGGTGATGGTGATGTGCTGTATAATTGATTGGTTCTTCCATCAGTGATGCCAGTGGGGCAGCTCTATCACCACCGCGCTACGCCCGCTCTATAATTTGGCGCGTTATGGGATAAGGTAATAGAGAGAAGAACTGAGTGGTAACCGACCTTAGCTCAGTTAGAAGAGCACGAGACTGCAGTTCTGGTCGAACCAGGGAGGTCGGATTACAGTATTGGTGAAAGTTCGATTTTTTAAAATCTTATTCGAGGAGCTCTTTAGGTATATCAGGTTCTGAAACTCACGCCTAATTGTTCCCCCAAATGTTCTTCGTGCTCAAGAGAATTCGGATATGATATAGGAACCCACGATTATTGGCGGGCTTGTGTCAGGATTGTGGTAAGAATCCATCGACTTCTCTAAACTTGGAGAATGTTCCCATTGGTAAAATGATATGAAGATTCCACAACAAATGCTGTTCCGCAACTGATGTTCTCATTACATCAGAGCTACTTGCTGCGCAGCTTGAGTATGTGGTCGTGACTCAATTGATCGCTGCATTGGAAACTTTGAAAACGGAGTCTTACCCAAGCGTAAGTCCCATAATATGTAAGACCTGATCTACTCGAAGCTTGAGAGTAGTTTGTGCGATCTCATCCATGTTGGGTCTTAAGTTTATGAACATCAACCGTGAAGAGTAACGTCCAAGGGTGAGTGGTACAGTATGGTGTCGGCGACACTGGAAACTTCAAGGTTAGTCAAACCGAAAGAAACCTCGGCATCGAAATTCTTCACCTGGATGTATGTCCGTTCAGGTTAGCCCGAACTCCATTACAGAGAGGAAAGATAGGTCGAGCAATCCCACAAGCCTGCCTCAAGTCTGGAGTAATGCAGAGCATGTTACGTGTATGTAGCTTGCTCTTACTACTTAGGGACATCTGAACAGACTCACAACTCGGGACGTACCAAAAAGAAATCGCACTCTCTGTGAATTTCCTTCCAGGGAGTCGAACCCCAGACTTTCGCTCATCATCTAGTGGAACCGAATGAGAGGCGACAGCATTGACCACTACATCATAAAGGATGTAATTCCCAGTAAGAGAAGAGAAGAAAGGAAGACGAACATGTGTTTACCTCGTTTCCTGCGTACCAGCATGCTTTTTCAGTTCATTCATAGGCTGAATTTCGTTTCTATATACTCTTTCAGTCCGGATAAATGAAGAATCATGGCCCTTTTGACATTCAGGATGTAGATCAGGGTAAAACATAAAACATATGTCACAACGGTGCAACTTCCGTTCCAGGGAACTGAACCCTTGGCTTTAGCGGTCGATAACTGCGCATGATGGCCACCATAACGGACACGTACAGCGGTCAGTCGGCGGGTATGAGTAAGGATTGTATGAGAGGAAACCTGAAGGAAGATTCCTTTGTTAACCTACGTGTCGTGCTCGTTTAGGTTAGCTAAAAGAGAGGAAATAGCTCGAATAGAATCAATATAACAAACGAAAAAAAAAAAAAAAAACAAACCGGATCCACTTTCATTTCGTTACAGGGAATCAAACCTTGTGCTTTCGTGCTTATTTGCAGCTCGCTTCATGAGCGGCGACAATGTAAGCCATTACACCATAACGGATGAGAGCATGTTCTAGCATCCATGTTGGCCTTACAGAGATGTAAATTGACTACTTTACCTCCAAGGAGAATGACACGCGTGAGAGAAGAAAAGAAGACGCGTGTTTTTACGACATCAGTGGGACCACTCGGACACTCTGGGTCGCCTCGTTGCTTTCTTTCGCCTCTCATTTTCCCCACAATCGCACTTCTCCTTCAACGTATGTCAGCCCTCCTCCACTCATTTCATAGCTTGCACTAACCCACATTTTGTTCGCCCGAATTTCCTTTCCAACAACCAGCCCTCATTGTGGTTGTGGATTGGGATGATATTGGCGGAAGGTACGTCCCTATGATTGCTCTCGTCACGATCTGGCGTTTCATCTGTCTTCCTAGAAATCTCTACCTTCCTCTCGATCTCGATGTTAGCATACTCTCACAACCGTGATCCAAGACCAAGAACTCGGATTGTGCATTACATCGTACAGGGTTTTGTGGGGTTTTCTTGCGCATTCTTTTCCATCTGATTCATCTCCCCTGCAGGAAGGGAGCCCCAACCAAACCACGAACGATCATTCACGGCACACTGAAGTATAAACCTTCAGAATCTCGGCACCATCTCAGCGAACCGGTATATACGGTTCGCGGGTTTTCTGCGCAGTCTCCTCCATAACATTCATCTCCCTTCTGGAAACGAGCCCAAAGCACAGGCAAAATCTGGACGAGCAGGATGAGGGAAAGGTTGAGGTGTGTTTACTCTATCACTACGGTTGCGCAGGGAGCTGATTGATATCCTACCTGGTCACAACGTTCACTAGCCCGGTGGATCCAGAATACAATCAACGTGCGTTCTTCCCTGGCTGTGTTACTCCATACATTCACCCACATCGGCTCCTTGATAGGCTCAACTACTCTTTTGTGCCTCATTATATCCTCCGAAGCTTTCAACGCGTATCTTGAGTAACATCACGGATTACCTGGTCACTTTCATACACCATCTACATGAGGCACGTTGCTTTCCTGCTGAAGGTGGTATCCGCGGACTCTCACTAGCATTCAGTATTCACAATTGAGGTGTGCAGTTTCGATTTCTACATTTACGCCAGGAGCTGATCATTATCCCCTAGATCCATAGTCTATCTCAAGAACACCCAACGCCTCGAGTCTCGGATGGAACTATGAGAATACAGGGAAGGTTTGAGGTATCTTGCCTGTTGCTGCTCTCTTTCTTCGTACGCTGATGCTTGACCTCTGTCTTCCAGCTTTGAGTAGAAGGTGTAGTGGGTAGACTCTCGTAGCGTGATCTTGCCCACACAATGACCCAGACCTACAGCCTTTTTTTTCATAGGATCAATCGGCTATAACCTCGCGATTTCGCTTACGGCCCATTTTGTCACATTTCTATGGATAATGACTCGTCCGCATTGTTCGGGGTAGAGGGCTTAGAGTTCGTGCTTATTTACCTTCTTCAGTTTGATACCATACTAATCCCTCCTAAAGATTGATTAAGCTTCCTGTCAAAGCCTTGACACCCCCGCTTTCGCAACAAGATGAGGGTGTACGTTCGTTCAACCTCTCGTGCGTTTATGCTAACGTTCTCTCCGGCCTAAAAAATTGTTCTGAGTACGTCTTCCCTAGTCCTTCAAAGGGTCGTGACCGAATAGCATACATATCGTGGACGATCTGAATTGTGGTATTTTAGTAAACTTTTCAAACCTTGAGGCCTTTATAACTCCCGTGTAGATTAGACATTGGAAGTAACGATACTGATCTTGCTCTCCGTTTTGTCCCTCGCAACCTGGAAAGAAGCCCGTAACAGAAAATCATACCCAATGCCAGTATTGAACCACAAAATAGCCACTCCAGAACGATTATTACAGTACCCGGCGTGGTCTGAACACGCAACTTCAAAATCATACCTGATCTTGAGGAGCATTGCAATCTCACACTGTGTTACGGGCACTTTCGGGCAAGACGAATGGGTTGGTCACTATGTGGCTTGAGATTCGCGTGAGGAAGTTAAGTCTTCAACATCCGGTATATCTAATTGCGGTTATCGGAGATAAGTGAACCATCGGACTAAGCTTTTCACTGATAAAGAGGCGTGCAGCGATTTAGTTGACAGAGAAAGGAACCGACAAAACACTTCATTTTTCTTGCGCAGTTCCCCCAGCCGAGTCGAACGACTGACCTCTTGTATTACAGGAGCGATACGAGCAAGCGCTGTACCCCTGAGGCTAAGGAGGAGGATAGCATCTATAACATTAAGGCAACTATACAGTACCACGCCGATGAGGAAAAACAAGACGCGCACTTCGGTCTTCGGTGATCTGGTGGGTGAGGCTCGAAAGGAAAATTCGACGTGACGTGACGGTGTGTTGCCATAGAAGCTTCCTACCTCGCTGCTGGATGGTTCGATCCAGACTCGAACTGGAGGCCCTTTGAGTTGTTGCCTAATTCCATTCGTTAGCACCCTTTCCCCTTGCCGACGAAAACACGTATGCAGCTTGACCACCCCAACTTCTTATTCCTCCGCTCCATGATATACAATATGCCCACTAAGAGCCAAACCAACGCCAAGCCGATACCTTGGTTTGCGCCGGTGATGAGGACGACTTTTTTGTAGGGTTGCTTTGTTTCTGTCATGGTCAGTGGAACCGGTCAAAGGGTTAATGACGAAGAGGGCGTTAGGCATATAGAATATGCTGCGCTGGGAGCTCGCCGATTGTGATTTTGATTGTAGTGATAATCGATTGGTTCTTTTCCATCAGTGATGACATGTGGGGCGTTGGGGAGTTCTATCACCACCGGAGCGCTACGTCCGCTTTATCAAGGGTCCATCCCCCGTTGCCGACTGTAGCTCAGTTGGTAGAGCACAAGACTGTTATAGCTCCAGAGTTCTGTTCTTGTCTTGGGTCGCCTGTTCGAATCAGGCAGGTCGGATTACGCACGTAGCGATGAAGATATTTTATTGCGTACACAGCGCTTAAGGGGGTAAGCATCTACATAATATAGTGAATCATATTCTTTCGGTACGTTATGGGTAAGCAAGCGTGTTTTTCATAACATGAGCTGAAGAAACCGAGAGTCTCATTTAGACGTATGTACCCGCATCCTTCACTATCCTCCGAGTCCCACTATGGAAAACATGAGGTGTTAGCCTAGGTAAATCTTTTCACAGTGAGACCCATTCGCCAAGTATACCACTTTGAATCAGTGGATCGTGATGCCCAACGAGATTCGTGCGGAGGAAAATCAATGGCATTGGATGACACTGGATGACATCTGATGCCTTCCGATAAGCCTGCAATCTAGCTGATGACAACCTATGACTCACGCAACGCGTGGATTGAAAATCTTCAGTTCATCTTCGAGGTTTTAACTCACAAAGCTTTGCTGAACATCCACGAAGTCAACCAAGGTTATATCCACTGGAATTGTCTAGAAGGGATGCCGCCGTGGTGAGTGTTGTTGGCAAAAGGTACAGGGTCCGTGCACTATTTGCACGTGTTTCCATTGTCCCTGCGAATCCCTCACTTATACCTTGCCGTCGCTCTCCGACTTCTTTCCTCCCGACCCCCACCATCTCCCGCCATGTCACCGTCGTCCTTCGCTGAAGTTTAATCCAGTTCGCGTCTTGCACCAGACAGAATGCCTTAATACTTGTGGGAAAGGTTATTGAAGAGGTCTTGAGGTACGTGGCCTGCACTTAACGCGTCTTTCTTCCAATAATTCACTTCGTTTAGCAGGTTTTTCCAGACACGAAATGATCAGGAAGCAACAGAAAGCGATACATAGGCTCCCCGACGCTGCTAGAGACCAGATGTGCCGTCTACATTTACCTATCTCGATACAACCCTTTGACTTTACCTCCTAACAGGCAGACACGCGTCGTCGGGTGATGGGCAGACGATGGATATGTGCCTGGGTTTTTGAGGCGGATGCACGTAAGTGGCTATACTATGTGGTGCGGGTGTTGTCTAACATAGAGTTTACAGTCTGTCTTCGTATCTTGACTTGAAGGGATGGACTCGGGATGTTGATATAGTCTGTAGCAACCTTGTACTGTAAAGTATGTAGCGGAATAGATGATATTCGATGCCTATTAATGAAAAACGGATGAATACAGGATGAAAGGGCCTCCTAAGGAGAGCCCCGAATTCTCATCGGATGTTATTGGATGTCATCGTATACCGTCAGAAAGGGCGGCAAGTTAACGATGCTATACAATGACATCCAATGACATCCGATGCCTATAGTTCATCGGTTGTCATAGGCTGTCATCTGATATTGTCGGCGTAAATCTCGTTGGGCGTGATGCCTGATTGCTTCTTTCTGCGTGTTGGGCAGCACTATCACCACCGCCGTGTTTCGCAGGCTGCAGCATCATAAACAAAAACCCTCGCATCACCGACCTTAGCTCAGTTGGAAGAGCACAAGACTGTAATGGGTGCATGATCTGGAGTTTCCAATCTTGGGGTCGCCTGTTCGAACCAGGCAGGTCGGAATTGCGGATTGTTAATCAATATTTTTTTTATCAGGGGAAGACCCAGATTTGTTCCCAGCGTTGTAGGAAAGTAAACCTCCCCCAAACTTGCTTTTCAACGAGAGATAAAACAAAACGCACGGGCTGCAGGCATCGAAAGCAAGCTTTTAGACGTATGCCCATCCCCCCTACCACATACGCAGCACGGAAAAAGAAGAAGCATCACCGGTCTTAACTCAGTTGGAGGAGCAACAAGACTATAATCGGTAACATCAAATCTTCCATATTGGAGTTGCCTGTTCGAAGGTCAAGTGCCCATTTCTTTTCTATGGAAGCCCGGTGTGTAGCTTCACTTTCCCTCGTACGTGATATCGAAAGGGTTGAAGAAGTGAAGGAAAGAGCACCAAGTTACGAATAGGTATTTGTAAGGCTTATTCGCATACCTCAAGTCAGTCCGCGCACCTATTAAATGAATGACGATAACCAAAGCCCACAAAGGCAAATATCGCCGACCTTAGCTCAGTTGGAAGAGCACAAGACTGTAATAGGCTGCCAATGTCCTCATCTTGGGGTCGCCTGTTCGAACCAGGCAGGTCGGATATCGGTGCTCATTTCCCTTGTTTTTCTTTTTCTTCATCGAGTTATTAATCTAAAGTACAGACAAGGGATGGGGGTACAGTAAGGTTCTACGCCAATCTTCCTTCAGCTGAACGTTTACCCCGTGATAGGAATTCCTTTTCCTAGGTGCCGAGTAGGAGCTGACGAAGTAAAGATATTGGTACCGTGTGTTTAGCAAGGCTTTGATACGACGTACCCCACTCATTACTCCACATTTGTCGGGTGGGAAGCAACCTATCCCGTGAGTTCGCAAGCGTAACGGATCCTTAAGACCCAAACGAAAAGAATATGGCTCTTGATATGCGGGAGGCAGGAAAGAACAGGCGAGGGTAGTTACGTGCCCCCACACCTAAGCCGTACAGGGGGGTGTTTTGCATGGTAGCGGGCCGGGATTGGGTGCGCTCATGGGTATAAAACACCCCAAACGCGTGGATCAGCGGCGGGCGTGGGTGTGGGTGAAGGAGAAGGGGGCTGATCTTCGAGGCAAGATGAAGGGAATCTGGTGCATTTGTAAGCCCGGGGTATTCGAAGGAAGAATAGCTAGCATACCTGAGAAACGATCTTCTATCCCCATTCTCCCTGTACCTCTAAACTAAACGGAACCGTAGAGGCGATGACTTCGGTGCTTGCAGGTGAGGCGATGAGAAGATGTCAGCTTTGTTGTTGGAGGACGTACTGGTAGGGAGCGGGAAGGTCAGTGCGTAGCATTCAAAGGCATGTCGAATGACGTACCCCGACTGGCGTAGCTTCAAACGCGCCGGAAAGAAGGAAGGTGTGGTGTAGAGTGCGACCGGAGGATGGCTGAAGCTATGCCTCTTCTTATCGTGGCCCTTAGTGGATATGGAGGCCTCGGTGGATGTGAGCGCGTGATAGTTGGGGGGGCCTCCGGAGCTTCATGCAGGCGACAACACATGTGGGTGTCTTGGGTACTGTAGATGGAATGAAAAGCTTGATTATGAGGTAAGCGGGAGAACATGCTAAACGGGAGCGAAAAGGTAAGTTCACAATTCTAGCGTTTGGAGGTGTGTTGAATGACGTACATATAGTCGAGTAGGGCTAGAGATTCTCCGCGTAGCGATCTGGGACAGTCTGAGCTGAGGTCTTTCGTCGGGTCTTTTCCTAGAACGATAGTGTGCCTTGTCTTCGGTTGTAGTGGCGAAGCAATAGAGGTATAGAGCGATAGCAAGAGGACTTGGAAGAGTGTGTTCGTATTCAGGGAGAAAACTGGATCGAAGAGACTTGATGAACTCAGCGTAGACCTCGAGAAGACTTGACTACGTACCTGCATCCAAAGCGCTCCGTTATCCTCTGCGATCCACATCCGAGCTTGCGTTCAACGAAGGTTCTTGTGACCACCAGACCCAGCAGGAAATGCAGGAGAAAGTTCATCAAAAATCGTTACTGTAAGAAAACCACCGTTAGCGATAGCAAGACTTTTGACGACTCTACACCATCCCAACAATTTCCCCCAAATCCTGCTCTAATCATCTTCTAAATCCATCAGCCACGACAAGAAGAGCAATTTGTAGGTGTCCCGTTCGATGAAAAGATGGGATAGTGAGCCCAGATGGGTATGGATGGGTATGGATGGGAAGGAAGCGAGGAAAAGAAAAGCCGCGTGTTGCCAGCACGTCGTACGTAATTGGTCACCTGTCTGTATTCCACTCAAAGAAGAACGTTGTCGCTTGCCCCATGGCTGAGTTGGTTACAGCGTCCGACTGTTATTACGTGATTGGGAGGTTAACACATCGGAAGGTCGTGAGTTCGAGCCTCACTGGGGCAGCGTACGAGGATACTATGTCATTTTTTGTAACTGAAGACTTGGAACCGGGCCCTATGAGTACTATATGAGTACTGGTCACTGGAATACACCATGCACGAGACCAAGACTAGGTACGTGGACTACTTGCCAAAACGGCTGTAAAGTCTCGTACTTCCTAACGCCACCCGTTGTGATGAAACAGGAGTCCTGGACAGTGTATCCTGTTCCCGACAATGTCAAGTATACCGCGTTAGTCATCCCATGCTCAGAAGAAATTCAAATACGGGTAAAGGAGTAAAAGTTCAACGTTCAACTCTAACTGCCGAGTTCCGTTACAGGGCATCGACCCCTGGGCTATCGCGACTTCTTTCTCCGCGTTCATGAGAGCGTAAGGTTAGGCACTACACCATAATGGAACACCTTTAGCTAAACAAGCTCGTCCCTCTCATATGGTTTCATGTTTGTCATGCGTCGAAATTTGATCGTTTCCCTCGAAGAGTACGTAGCCTCCTTTGAAGATGCAATGAAGGACTGCGTCTATATTCGCGGCGTACTAATACTTGAGATCATATCAGACCGGTGCCTACTCCGATGCTCCCGTTGAACGTTTCATCTGGGTTCATAAAAGCCAACATGCTTAGACTCGGTCCCAGTAAGTAAACGAGTGAAAATAATAGCGCAACCTTCAGCCGCATTTCCGTTGCAGGGAATCGAGCCCTGGGCTATCGCGAGCTCGACTCGGGAACCTAAATGAGAGGCTATAATGTTAGCCAATACACCATAACGGACTATGTTCGTTATTGCAGCACCTTGCCCAGATCTCACGATTCCCTGTCATTGCACATCGAGCACACACTTCGAGGTAGAAGCAAGAAATGGTATCGTATGGGAGACGTCGAAGTGTGATGCACCTCACTCTCGACATGTAGCACGCTTAGTCGATGCTTATTCCACTATGTCTTTGTGGATTCGAGGGATATCTATTAGTGCTTGACACAGGCAAAAAATTTAGATAGCGATGCTCCCAATATTTCGTTACAAGGAATCGAACCCTGAGCCTACCGCGACGATTTTATTACGAAGGCTGACCTTGCGATAATGTCAGCCACGACACCATAACGGATTAATGACTGTCTGTGGATCATTCCCCTTGTAAATGTTTCTTGGTTCACGCTAGAAAATTGAATTAATTGTTGTCTTTCGGAGTCACACAGCAGTTGGTGTATATCTTTTCCAACATGCTATCGTAAGTAATATATTCCCTCTGAAGACTCGGATGGTATCTACGTCAGGCGTTTATCATCGATTGTTTCCCTCGAAGAGTACTACCACATGTTTTTCCCTGGAACGTGCACTGAATAACTTCGTTGATATTCGTAAAAACCCATCTTTGACGATTCAGGTGCTAGTACCTCTTACGCGGTGCATAGAACCCGTATCTCACTCCAACAGTCCATCTAGGTTCCAAAGGGCTAACATGCTTACAACCGATCCCAGTAAGTAAATGAACGAAAATGATTAGATTTTGATCCCCAAATTTCCGTGACAGGGAATTGAACCCTGAGATATTGCACACAGGTGATTTAGTTAGCCATTACACCATAACGGAATCGTGAAGATTCTATGATGGTGTAGATGCGATTAGCTTACAACGCGCTCCGAATATAGAGATCATTGTGTTCCCGCTCCATCCGGGTTCGAAGGAGCCATACTCACTCCCGGTCTCAATAGGTAAATGAACGAAAATAACTGAATGTCGACCCTCATATTTCCGTTACAGGGAATTGAACCCTGAGCTATCGTCGAGCTGATGAACTACGTATGAGAGGCAATAATGTGAGCCATTACACTTCAACGTAATTGTGAAGATCCCATGGTGTTGTGAATGCGGGGCCCTGTCGCTGTCTCTTGCCTCAAGCTAGAGTCAACAATTGCACTTCCAAGTCGAACGTTACCGTTTCCAACATCCTATCCACCTCGAAGTGAGTATGTCATTCTTGTTATCAACTAACTGGATGGCATGCGTTATGCGTCTAAAAGGAATTGATTCCTATGAAAGCGCAATGAAAGACCGCGACACTGCTGGCATAAAGCCTATTTCACTGGGTGCATGCACCAATACAACGCGACGAAATATCGATGACATATAGGTATTTTATTGACCAGCTTATTGAACACCACTGTGCTGATCAATAAAAAACCTATATACCATCAATATATCGTCATGGGTTAGTGGTCCATGCACCCAGTGTTTGCAACGATTCGTACTAGTAGTCTCTTACACGTTTTGGAGGTGGGACCCATATCTCACTCATACTTGAGATACCATCAAATCGGTGCCCGCTCCGATCTTCCCGCTCCATCCACCTTCAAAAGAGCCGAGATGCGTACCCCGCATGGTAGGGAAATCCAAGGAAGTGAACGAAAAACATTCACACACTCATTGATTTCCGTTACGGGGAATCGAACCCCGAGCGATATGTAGAGGTTCTGAATGCTCATGAGAGGCGATAAGCTTAGCCACTATATCAAAACGGAGTACTGCACAAAGAGCTGCATGTGTCTTGTAGTGTTCTACGTTCTTGGTATGAAATGTTGATATCACACCAATCATGCCATATTCCAGTGTGTACTATTCCAGTGTGTACTATTCCTATGCAACGCGCTCCAAATCGCGGCCAGGTCAGGACCACCAATCAGGTGAAATCACGGTGATTTCTCCTGCGCGGTGCCTATTGAGGTAGTGTCAGCACTCAAGTGTTGCCGTGGCCACCACACATGAGTATGCGCAAGCACATTGCGTGAGATCCATATCTTTATTCATCGGACGGGGTTATTGGTCTGATTCTCGTGGTTGAACGTTGAACGTTCAGCGTAATGTGAGTTTCCAAATACACAATTTGTCTGCTGAACTGACTACACATTCATACAGTATTGTATATCTCCTCCCATCGAGGTAGTCCGTTCAAAGCCTGTCTTATTTTTCCGATCGAAAGCCCGAAATTAACAAACCTAAATTTATTCTGGCTTCGACAATAGTCCATCGCAAATTCAAAAGCCGGCATCGAAGGTGAGAATGCGAGCAACGACTTGAGAGTTGCGATTGATTCTCTTTCGATTTTGGTCGAAGGCTCCATGTCTTCCAAAGTCGTTTTGAAAGATCGCAGTTGGTCTTCCCACTGCGTTTTGTAAAGCATCTGCAATAGAGCATCAAAGATTAGTTCAGAGCCAGACAAAGTCATGGTGAGACTTACATATGTGCAAATAGCCCGAGGGGTGCTATATTTCAACTCATTGACAACCTGCCGTGTAGAAAATTCCATCGTCGAACGGACTATCATATCGATATCTCGCATGTCCGAGTGAAGAATTTTGTACGGAATTGATTGAAGAGCAGCTTCCGGGGTTCGTTGAGCAAGAGTACTGTTCCAGGCAATTGAATCAGCAACCAACGCCACACCCTGACGATTCGGAGTTATAGGAATCTCACTGAATAGCCTCTTTACACGCCAATCCAGCGAACGAATTTCCATACTTATCTGCGGTCCTCTCAAATGTCAACACGTCATGGATCCTTAGTGTTGAGAGGTCCGGGAACTCTCTATTGTGGCTGAATCGGAGCAAGAGCTCAAGAAGGTCTCCATCCTCTGAGAGATCGATGACATCCTCTGGGTCATGGGATACGATATTTGCTGAGGGAAAGGCGGTATTGAACACTTCTAGGTTCTTTGTATGAGATCCCAAACGCTTTCCATCCGAAGATCGGAGGATAATGTCGATTGAAAGGGTACATTCGTCGACTGTCAATGGGAGGTTGTAAGTAGTGAGTGGTACTGATGATGATGAAGCCTCACCTGGGCAAGGAGTGGCCATGAGTCTCGATGATGGGTGTTAGAAGGCAAGAAAGACCTCGTGGGAGGTTGAATGAAGCCTCATGTTCATTACGATCACATTTAGACGCTGAAGGCGTCTAACTTGAGTTTGATCCTTGATTGGCCTTCTGTGCTTATTTATTATCTTTGTATCCCACTGCGTGGAGAAGAGCCTTTGTGATAACACAACGAATTGTCCTGTGGTACGTTCAACCGCACAAGAGCCCGGAAAAGTCACACCGGTACATTTGCCAGTCATCTTTTCAAGTTGCTGCCATCGATGTATATCCTCTGGTTGTCTCGACAAGAGCAGAATGATCCTGATGCGATACTATGAATATAGGTGAAGTTGTGGGAGTCGGTCTTATGTAGCGCTACCACACACAAACGGATATGGTACTGTTTTCAGGGTTAGGTACTCCGGCGCCGACTTGAGTTCGGAGTGCTCATACTCAACAGGTAACTCACAAAATAACCTGTGCACGCCGATCCTGTTGATACAACTCTGTAGCTGTTAGGATCATCAACTCGCCACTCATTCCTATTTGCGTTAGGATGGTGGCAAGAATCAATGTTTCGAAAAGAAATTGGCTTTGATGAGCCGACGTGAGAATTCCTAGGTTGGCATAACGATACTTGGGTCCGGACAAGGCAAAAAGATATATTAATGGTGGTCTAATGCCGTATAGAAGCACTCACCATCCCCGTGCCTTGCGTCATGAGCGGTATATGTGCTCTACACCACGCAGAGTGAGACAGGCGGAGTGAGAGGGACAGAGGCGAGGCGGGCCATGTTGAACACATGACCGTGTATCAGTATGCGTGCTATGCACGACACTCGCGTCTGTGGTCAATCCTAGATGACAAGAGAGAGTTTACCATACTATCTCATGGAACGGGCAGAAGCACTTATACCTAACCAATAGTATGCTGTATTTATAAGGACTATTCAGTATAATCGTCAGACTAGCTTCTGTACTTACAAACGTATGTATTACTGCTCACTAAGAGCATTCAGTAGTCTTACCAAGACTTCACATACTTACTCATACGCATTCTCACTTATGTAGTGTAGATTATCTAGTATAGAGTAAGTAACAGTATATAAGGCTTACCTGTAATTGTTTATAGCCTTAGTTTAATCTCATACGATTAACTACCTCGCCTAACAAGCATCTATCAAGTTCTACGCAAGTATAACTCTCAAAGCCCCAACAATGTGAGTTGAGACACATATTAACCACTGCGCACCGTCCCGGTTCTCGCTGCTCTCTCAATAGGTTATGGGCCCCGATGACAAGTTGGTCACCGTCAACACTTTGAAACTATTCTGGTGTAGATCGGGTCTTCTATGTCAAGCGGACTCATATCCGAGTTTACTTGCTAGAAGTTTCATGTGTAGCCGACGCCTTAACTGGCAAGAGGCCAAGACCACATGACAAGTACCGATGTGCTTCCATGGGTTAAGGGTTTCACTTTTTATTCTTTTGTTCAACCCCTGTAATGTCTGAAAAATAAAGTTACCTTACTTACAGACTTCCACTTCCTTTCTCGGATTAGTATCGCCCTTATATTGGCTTTACTTTCCGATAGAAGTAACGAACTGTTGGGCCTATTTCCTTAACTGGAACATGGTTTTAGTCCATCAGGCACTCGTGGATTCTATTGAATTCCACAGAACCTGAGGTTGGCATTATGCCCACAACTGCGTTACTAGTTGTAGAATTACACATAAAGTATACCCAAGTTAGCGCCATCATGCTATAGGGTTACTTTATTAGAATACATATGCTCCAAATTTGTAGTTAGCATATATAGAAACTCTCCAGCCACACTAAGTCCTTTAAACGCTATCCCGGGAAGACAGAAAGACTTTTAGCGCTCGCTTTGTCTTGTGACATGGGGTAAGCACTTCGGTGTGTAACCATGATCCGAGGGATTGCTGATCGCAGCTTTAAGTCCGGTATGTTCCTGATTAGCTTTCTTTATGTGGCTGGTTTCATTTCGATCAGTCCGGGTGATGAGACCGGATGATCAGTAGGAAGTAGGAAATACACCAGAATAACTTTATGCGTTGACTGGTTGACAAACTGTTGTCGAGTTCTATACCCTGCTGATTGTTGATTCTGCAATTTTTGCTAATCATCAATTAATAGACTCAATAACAATGTCGACTCAATCTGGAAGCCAAGGTTCTCAAATTCCCTCTACTCGCATTAGGCCTGCAGACGCCAACACCTACTTCAATGTCCGAGCCTCTGGACATAGTGGTCGAGAATGGGTGAATGTCTGGCCTCAGGCAGGCGATGCAATGCCTACCTTTAATGCAGTAATGGAAACGGACAAATCTGGCGGCATGGATCATATTCCTATTTTCATGGGCCAGGAATGGAAAACCTGGAAAAGTCAAGTTGAATCCGTCCTCTATCTAAAGAAGGCTCATGCAGCCTTAACAGAGGAAGAGCCTGACTCAAAGGCCGACGGAGATCAACGTAAACAATGGAAAGAAGCGAATATGACCTGTATAGGTTTATTTATGGCAAAGCTGGCTGCTAATATGCATCACCTCATTGATCGTGCCTCAGCAAAGAAAACATGGGAAAAACTTTTATCCATGTTTGATAAGGCCGACAATGCGGTTGTCTTTATGTATTTTACGACTATGACACATGTCAAAACAGCAATCGGGGGAAATCCAATCCCAGGAGCTATGACGATTCAGGAATGTGCAAACAAATTGGAGGAAAATAAATTTCCATTATCTGCAAAAATCATCGCACATATCCTACTTGCATCCCTTCCCGAAGATACGGAATGGAACGCAATCCGAAGTCGGCTCTTTCACAACCCCGATGCAACGTTTACCTTCGATGCCTTTTTCACTGAAATTACCCTGGAATGGAATCGACGAAATGGATATGCCGATTATTCGGTTAATTCCGCACAGATCTATTCCAATAATGCACGGGTCTCCGGCATCAATCATTATGCCGGACATCAGCCCCAATGGCAAACTATGCATAGAAATAATGGTCGACGAAATTATGCCGGAAAGAAAAATAACCGTCAAAATAATCGACCAAACCAGGGGAATAATAACAATCGAGGTAGACAGCAACAACAGCAGCAGCAGAAGCCAAAACAAAACAATAATGGACAACAGCAGCAACAAGGAAACAATAATAATCCCAAGAAGGGAAAATCCAAGAAGGGTAAAGGCAAAAAGCCACAAGCTATGGCTTACATGGCCCACATAGTTGATGATGTATCCCAACTAGCCATTACCCCAGATGCACAACCAATTGCATCGACATCGCGCGCAGGGGGGAATAGATCGCCTTCGCCATTAGACGAAAATGTGATCATATCTCCACCCAATAATCGATTCAATTCTCGAGGATCAGCTCGAGGGTTGTTACATCCAACCGGATCACTCGTATGCGCAATGCCGGATTACCCCGGCGATTATGAAAAACTTGGAGAAGAAGTTAGCAAAATGTGGTACACACGTGTCTATTCAGACGCGAATCTTAAAATGATGCAGAGGTACAACACAGAGTTCATAACACTTGAACAATTCTGTGAAGACATGGATAATTTCCAAGTCTTAATACAGCACAAGCGACGACTTTTATACACAATCGCTTCCAATAAAGGCTTTCTCGATAATCCTGCATTCAAAAACTTCATGAAGCAGTACGAGCTATTTGCCTCCACAAATCTTGTACCTCCATTGCATGCTCCACATCGCACTCCTGCTGCTTTATGTCCAGAATGGTGCAAAAAATGTTCATACGGTCTAGATGCACATACAAATTATATGGGCAACGGCATATACGCTATGGCCGATTGGTCCTTATCCGAAGAGCATAAATATCGTTGGACTTATAGCATGGATTATCAAGGCACAATATATGCCCAAGAGCAAGAAATTGCTAACTCCATGCAAAATAAAGAAGTCCTAATGGCCTTAACAGCCAATGCCTTCGCAGATGACAAACTCTCGAAATATTTCGAGAATTATATTGGCGAAGAATTACATCGTCACAAGTCATCAATGTGCAAAGAAGACTGCGATGAATGCAGCAAAGGATTACCAGAGGGATATTCATATTCCGGTTTTGGCATATACCGAAAACCCGGATATTATGAAGTACCTACGGATGAAGGAACTATGATCCGGTACCCACATGAATACAGTTTGGGGGATGCCCCTATTCTGTTCGAAGATCAAAAAATGCCTCAAGATCTGACGCCACCGGTAACTACACCGCCGGAAGAGCGCAGGTTGATCTTCTGTGAAACGTGTATATCAAATCACACGTTACAACACTGGGCATTTAGTCACCCTACATGCAAACCTCTGTTACCTTTTGCTTTCTCTATAGATTGGGATGGCAAATACCTCATAAACCCAAAACGTCGCAATGTTATACATGCACGAAAAATAACGGGTAGAGATATTCCATCACCAAATTCATCAGCACCAAGTCCACCACAGTCAAATGACGAGTCTCATGATAATCCATCACCAAGCAGCGCTCCTCCATCACCAGCTGCTACATCATCTGACTTATCATCACCAAAGACTGGTGTGACAACCTATATACAAGCCGCACAAAAAGGAAAAGGGAAACAACAACCAGCCAAATATTTTGGCAAATACGAGCAGTTTGATCAAGTCATCAGAGACTTAAGAGTAGGAGCAAGAAATGGCTCCATAATATGTCGAGACATCATCAGGGATATTTATCATACAACACCATCCGGAGAATTACTCCATGATGATGCCTTCAACGCAATCGACAACTACATGCTCGGATTTAATAATTATCCACGTCTCAAAGCGGTGGGAAGGGATCCCAAATTACACAAAGGATTCTACCACCTCAGTGAATCATCTATTGCACATCAGGTGAAAGGCAGGGCGCCTATCGTTAATAAACCACAGGGAAAAGATAAAAAGACAAACATCTGTGCATTCCATTCGGAAGGACACTCAGATGGCGAGTTATGTTCCCAAGAAGAAAGGGACTCTACTCGTATTTCTACCTGTGTTAACGAATCACTACGAGACAAATCCCTTTTCCAACAAAAAACTACATTGGTACCGACTGCAAAAGAATTCAAGCCAAGGCTTGATTTACTCATTGGTAAGAAACCACTGACATCATCTCCAGAACCGAAGCCAGTTATTATTCGGTCACAAATACCAAGACCGAGTAATCCGGTTAAATCAGTCATTTCCAATTCTGGAATGATTCGAAGTGTCACGGTCCATTCTAAGGACCAACGACCAATTTTTTCCAAACCGGAATCCTCGGATTCTAATGTAGCATATCCACATGCTATTACTGGTTTTTATGACAGACCACATCCATCAAGTGACGATACAGCAAAGGATATGCTTCGTCAGAAAGAAGAGCAAGATCGCAACACGCGAAACTTGTCTTACACCAGGAGAGGAAGGGGAAGAGGTCATAGGACCATCTCCAACCCAAGTGGCAGAAACCGACGTGCTAGTCGATCTCCATCTCCAGGTGATTTCGACCTTGATGATGCTGGATGGGATAATATTTCAGGAGAGCCAAGTTATCATTGGTATGTGCCAGAGAATCTCAATCCATCTATTATTGACTACTTTATTCAGAACAAATCTAACATGCGACGCAAAATAGGACTTGATATACACAAGCCTATAAATAGTAATGAATGTATATTAGCCTATATGGCATGCTCGCACATGTTCTGTACTTGTAGTAACAAAAATTCAGATGATTGGATACTTGATACTGGTGCAACAGACCATATAAGTCCACATGAAAGCGACTTTATTGAGCTTCATGAAATCTCACCTAAAATAATAGGGGGAGTAACAGGACATGCAAAGATAACTAAGGCAGGTACCGTCTTAATCAGACATACCAATTCAGAAAACGAAACGCATGAAATAAAGTTATATCCGGTGTATTATAACCCAAAGCAAGCACATCGATTATTTGCTGGTGAAAAATATGTAAAACAAGGATATGATATCCAAATATCTTCACCAGAAACTTCTATTGTTAGTCGTAAAAGCGGAAAAACCTTCCTTTCATTATTTATGAAGGAAAATATACCATTTATATGGTTAAGTACTGTGATAGCAAAATCATCACAGGGAATATCCGCATTTAACGCTAACATCATTGATCCAGTCATAATACATAACAGACATGGACACGCTTCTCATCAAGCGTTATCCAGATGTCAAGCCGCATGTAAAGGTTTTTCGACGAAATATTCACAATCGTCGACTGTTAAAATTTGCCAAGGATGTACCTATGGGGGTACTACTAAGGCAACTTATACAGAATCCACTAAAAGGTCCAAAGAAAAGTTGCAATTATTGCACATGGACTTAATCGAATTTCCTACATATTCATATAATCATTATAAATATGCTCTAAATGTCTTTGATGATCATACCTCTTTTGGATGGTCATTCAATCAAAAGACCAAAACGGAACTTGAAACGCTCAATAATTTTAAATTCCTACATAAACTCGTTGAACGAGAAACAGGAATAAAGTTACTCGCTATCCGTACAGATCACGGTGGTGAATTCTTCGGAGCAGCGTTCCGCAATTACTTAAAAGAGCATGGAATTCGATCAGAAAATTCTGCACCACATGAACATGAACAAGCAGGTAGAATTGAGCGATTTAATCGCACAATACGTGAAAAAGCAGAAAAACTTAGGTTTCAAGCTTGTCTACCTGAATCATGGTGGCAATTCGCTATGGATACTGCAGTACATCTGTACAATCGTACTCCAATAAAGCGATTAAAGTGGATAACACCCCTTGAAGCGTATCAAGGGAAGAAACCAGACGTATCATATTTCCGAACCTTTGGATGTACCGCGTACGTACATATACCAAAGGAGATACGTAAAAATAAACTTTCACCGAAAGCAGAACAAATGATCTTCTTAGGCTATGAGCCAGGATCGAAAGCTTATCGGTTCATGCGGAACGATCAGAGGATCTTTATCGGATCAAATGCTAAGTTTGATGAACTACATTTTCCGAGATGTCCTCAAACTGGAAATAATGATAGAACTTTTATCGCCCCTTCAGCTGCATCAATTCCTTTAAATAACGACCAAAATCCAGGTAATGATCAAGGTGATGACGATCACAATGATCAACGACCTGAACAAGATCGGAATAGCGAGCAACCCGATCAACAAAGAGATAAAACTCCCGCTCAAGAACCACAAACTCAAAGACCTGAGTTCGAACAGGGTTCTAGCAATAATCCCATTATTCAGAATCGTTCTTTCGCTAGTCAACGAGCTGAAACATCTTCCCCACGAAGAACCTTCAATCCTCCTCCAATCCCACCATTACAACGTCCACAAAGACAACGTAATATGCCGAAACGACCTGGTGACGCAATGGAAGGAGAAACAATTAAAGAAAGATTGTCCCATCGTACATATGCAGGATTAGGACATCATGGGTTTAAGGGCAAAAATAAACGTCCTTATAAAGATATTACTCAGGATGGTAATAATACTAGGTCAAATAAGGGTAAAGATAAAGCATCTTCGGATAATACTCCTGAAGAACGCCCTTATAACCATCCTTGGGAAGATGATACACAGAT
The DNA here is from genome assembly GCA_037176845.1 of Paramarasmius palmivorus. Taxonomy (NCBI): domain Eukaryota; kingdom Fungi; phylum Basidiomycota; class Agaricomycetes; order Agaricales; family Marasmiaceae; genus Paramarasmius; species Paramarasmius palmivorus. The sequence goes on from JAYKXP010000126.1 coordinate 29,785, forward strand.
GAATTTCGCTTCACTTCAGGAGCAAGGGGGAGTAAAATATCTCGATGCATTAATTGCATTTCAAATGGATATGGAGAAAGACGATGACTATGACAATGTTCGTTCATGGTCATACAAAGATGTCTTAAAGCGATCTTCATCCGAACAAAAGAAATGGCAAGCAGCATGTGAAGATGAATTAAAATCTTTACGTGAACGGGATGTATTTGAAGTGGTAGATTTACCACATGGTCGTAAATCCATCAAGTCACGATGGGTATTTGACGTCAAAACCGATGGGAGATTTAAGGCTCGACTAGTAGCCAAAGGCTTCTCTCAGGTACAAGGAATTGATTATCACGAGTTGTTCTCTCCAGTAGTTCGGTTCGAAACAGCCCGAACTCTATTCGCTCTAGCTGCACTCGAAGATTGGGATATTGAGGCACTAGATGTCAAGACAGCTTTTCTTTATGGCGAGCTTGACAAAGAGATATATATGGAACAACCAGAAGGATTTGTGACTAATCCTAGAAAAGTGTGGCGATTACGCAAAGCACTTTACGGTCTCAAACAGGCATCATTATCCTGGTGGAGACAATGCACGAAATCCATGAAAAAGTTAGGATTTAAACGTTGCATAAAAGATGCTGGCGTATACTACTACAGAGAGGGCTCTGATATAATTATCGCTCTCATCTATGTAGATGATGCTATATTCATGGGTTCCAATCGTACCCTCTTAAAGAAAAAGAAAAACGAATTTATGGATATATGGGAATGCAGAGATCTTGGTGAAATAAAAGAGTTCCTACGCATGAAAGTCACACGGGACAGATCTAAGCGAATATTATCGCTAGATCAATGTGACTATCTAGAAAAAATTCTCAAGCGGTTCAACATGCTTAACTGCAAAACTGCTAAAACACCTTTACCTAGTGGTTATAAACCAGAGGTGTATCAAGGAACATGTACACCAGAAAATCGATCTCGCTATCAATCCATAATAGGATCACTCCTTTATCTTACACTTGGAACACGCCCAGATATTACCTATGCGGTAATAAAGATGTCTCAATTCGGAACTAATCCATCCGAAGATCATCTTAAAAAGGCAATTTACATCTGCCGTTATCTTCAAGGCACAAGGAAATATAAACTTACCTATAATGGTAAATCCAATGCTGGTTTTATAGCATATGCCGATTCAGATTGGGCATCTGATAAATCCCGGATATCGCACGAAGGCTATCTAATTAAACTAGCCGATGCACCGGTGATTTGGGTTTCAAGGAGACAAAAATCGATTGCTACGTCATCAACAGAAGCCGAATACATGGCAATGTCGAATGCGTCAAAACAAATTCGATGGATTCAATTATTATTCTCTGAACTTGGTTATACCCTAACCAAAATACCATTACTTGGTGACAATCAAGGAGCCATATTTATATCTGGCAATGAAGTCACTGAACAAAGAACTAAACACGTTGATATATCCTATCATAAGATCAACGAGTACATCGAAGAAGGTTTCATTGAAGTCTTCTATGTTTCAACAGATGAACAACCAGCAGATCTCTTAACGAAGAATCTTGGTTGGATCAAGTTCTTTAAATTCAGAGAACATTTAGGCATTCGATTCGAATCACAAGTTTAATCCCACAAACTTAGTGAGGGGGAGTGTTGAACACATGACCGTGTATCAGTATGCGTGCTATGCACGACACTCGCGTCTGTGGTCAATCCTAGATGACAAGAGAGAGTTTACCATACTATCTCATGGAACGGGCAGAAGCACTTATACCTAACCAATAGTATGCTGTATTTATAAGGACTATTCAGTATAATCGTCAGACTAGCTTCTGTACTTACAAACGTATGTATTACTGCTCACTAAGAGCATTCAGTAGTCTTACCAAGACTTCACATACTTACTCATACGCATTCTCACTTATGTAGTGTAGATTATCTAGTATAGAGTAAGTAACAGTATATAAGGCTTACCTGTAATTGTTTATAGCCTTAGTTTAATCTCATACGATTAACTACCTCGCCTAACAAGCATCTATCAAGTTCTACGCAAGTATAACTCTCAAAGCCCCAACAATGTGAGTTGAGACACATATTAACCACTGCGCACCGTCCCGGTTCTCGCTGCTCTCTCAATAGGCCACACTGCGAAAAGCGATACGCAATAGTTGGCCATGAGCACCGCCACATATTAATCCGTGAACGGGAGACTATGAGCCGGTGGCGCCCGGTGAAGACCCTTCGCTTCCAGACTCGGAAAAATGAGCTCCAGCTTTGATAATTTGTTGATGATCAGTTACGGACACTCAAGCCGGATGCCATTTTCCCTGCAACGACTTGAGTAGTCGTAATAGTCCCCAAGTTGAATAAGCTGTTCTTAAACTTTGAAGGCCAAAGGCGATCTACGCGGACAAGTACCTTATTAGCGCTTGGGTTCCATTCCCATCGAAACGGACATTTTGACAGCCTACATCTAGTAAGGTGATTAATCATAACGTAAAATTCTTCCGTTGACACGACAATTGTTTGTGACAATAGAGTTCACGCAGTATTTAAACACAAGGGTCGCAACGCGAAACGTTGACTGACTCTCCCAGGTACGATGGACGTCAAGCTTTACATGGCTCTAGCGGTGGTACGTCTCCAAACCGAACCGTTTGATTCGTAGCCACTTTCACAGCTCATTCATCCAGTGGTATTCAGCGTTATACGGTGAGTTATTCGAGTTCTTCTTCGCAATGTACATCAGACTTATATAGTAAAACAGGCATCTACCTTATTTTATTCGCCATCAGCGCATACATCCTACTCACACGCAAGGGTGTATCCTACAAACGAATATTGTTCGCTAATGTGCTGCTCCTTTGTTTCGTATCAGCCGACATAGTGTTTTATTTGATTCGAGATATATCTAGTGTAAACTCCGTACCAAGGCATGTTCAACCTCCCGGAAATGTAGCCATCGTAACGCTTAACTTGAAATGTTCTAGCGATTCACAGTTCATCCAAATCATATTACATGCCGAACAAGAGATTGCTGTCGCTGTTGAGTTCGTATAATTTCCCTTTACGGATAGGCATCAACTTATCTTTTTAAACTCAGGGCAACGGCAGATGCCATTCTGGTACAGTCATGACATATTCAGCATGATTCACGCATTCACAAACTCTCTCCATAGTTGTGGCGTTGTTACGTTGTTTGGGGAAGGCGATGGAAGATCGTTCTGGGACCGCTCATCGTGAGCCTGGCTGTGTACAGTCAGTCCGTTCCATCTTTCATTATCATCCCGAAATGCTCATTCAGCTGGCTAGTCACAGCGTTTGTCATATTCCCAAACCCAAAGGATAATTACTTCGGCGCCCCTATTATACTGGCCGCTGCTGAGACAGGGCTAATTGTCCTCATCAATCTAACTCTTACAATTCTCATAGGTAGCTAAGCAAATGAAACAGTCCTTAGACCGTCCGCTCATGCTTCCTCGTCTCGTCAGCGTCGCGAATGCTCTTTATAGGTCGGCAAGCTGCTCAATTTCTGGGTTCTAGAACTAGGAACATGCATATGACTTTAGTTGCCGCGATGTAAGCTCGTGTGCTATTTCTGGTCTTCAGCTAACATACCTAATAACAGACTTGAATCAGGATTATTCTACTCAGCCTTCCTCATCGTTATCGCATCAATCCTGATTAACCTATTCCGGAACGGGTCTTCATTACCAGAATCGGACGGAGATGGGGTTCCGGCCCAAGCGTATGCCCTTTTATTTCTACTCCGGGCGTGGCCATGCATCGCAGTAAGTCAATATTCTTACGCAGTCTGTCTATCTGGGAAAATAGATTAACGCGAGTGTAGGGCATCACATCAACAATCATAATTGTTCGTGTCGCCCTGAGGCTCAGCTTGAACGATTTGGATAGCCTTGTCGATTCGATGCGTGCAGCAGAAACGCAGACGACTCTCGCGGACTTGCATAGTACGAGAGCGGGGTTATCGACCCACGGAGATAGTATGACGTGAATGGGAACTCGTACGTGGGGGATACTGAATTTCATGTGATACTTTGACTAACATGGAGTACCGCGAACCATGCAGTAGATTAGTGGAGTTCACGTCTTGAACACGAACAAAAATCTCGCGGCACGCGCGTGTTTAAACAATATTCGTAGAGATTCTTGATCGGTGCAAGGTCTGGATTATCGTACGCTCAAGTATTGAAGGATAATGTCATTGGAAGAGTATATATTTCAACTATCAACCATTCTCGTCACCAGTGATCGGTTACAGATGTTGTGGAATCGGAGTTTCTCGGGTTTATGAGATTGTGTATGTAGTAGTTTTACAGATTCTGAGTAAGTAAGACAAATGGGCGCTTATGGTAAGATACCATAACGCCGCGGTAATATCTGAGTGACTGCGTGAATGATAAGATCACTAATATCCCAGAATAACTCGCCCAGTGTTTAGCTGGTGGGTAATTAGTCGAATAGCCAATCCATCCCTCTGCAACCCTCTCAAATGGCCCATGTCGATTCTCGATCGCAGCAGTTCTCGCTCCGAGTTGAGAACGACAAGGACAGAATGAAGTCCACGGCGGGATCTGACGTCCAGCATGGCTTCGAAAGCGCCTTGAGCCCACCCAAGATCATGAATCTGAAGTTGTAGTTGCTGCAGTTCAGGAAGAAGGACTAATATTGTTAACATATGCCCTAACCATCATCTCAATCCGAAGAAGACTTACCGGTGTAGGGTAATGCACTGCTCGTCAACAATCCCAATAAGCCCGTAGTGACGATCTTGTTCTTCGACCCCTTAGCCTCCCCAAGAGTCACGGATTTAACCCAGCGAAGTGACTTAAAGAGTGGAACGAGGTCATATGCGGCTATAGGAACACCTATTATTTCGGCATTTTGTATCCTCGCCAACGAACGATATATGAGATTAATGAGAGCAGTGAGAAACTCGGCACTCGGAGAGGGGTATATGGAGTAAGGATTTTGATTTGCATCGCTGAGGAGTGCGAGTGTATAGAGTGAGGGTGTGGTAATAGTATTGAATAGATGCGCTAAAGATGGAAAAGGGTAGTCGCGCCCTGGACGGGAAGCGTTGACTACCTCGATGATAAGAGTCTCCAAAGCTCGCACGATGTAGTTCGAGGGAGCCCTCTGGGATACGAATATCGCTGGTTCTGCGTCGATGAAACCATATGGTGGAAGGATGAAATGACCGTGAATAAGATTGTGGCAATCTCGCAGCATGGTCATAGCACTTTGTGGGTAGCACTTGAGGTGGAGATGGGTAAGGTGGACTGATGGTAGGATCCATGTGAATCTACCTAGCTCTGCGTGGCTAAAGAATGTGGCGGATGGGATGAGAACAGCAGATTGGACGTGTTTGGTCTTGTCGAGGGTGAGCCCTATAATTCCCTCTGGCGAATGAACCAGTATATTGGAAGCGCGGCCTATATATTGTTGAGCAACTTTCCCAAAATCAACATGTGCTCGTGTCTGGATTTTCAAGGAAAAAATTCTATCCAAGTCCTTCATAAACGGGAATAGTGGGCGTTTATCTTGCAGTCCATCCTCGCTTTCAACGGAAATCCTTAAACGAGCATCCATTGAACGGTCTAGGTGGACCTGGAGGCGTTCAAGGACTGCAGGATTCCAGCCACGACTATCCAGGCAGAGAGCCATCGTTGCCCATAATTCAGGGGTCGCCAGAGAGACGTGTCTCCAGGCCCTACAAACTCGACCTATTCTGGACGCCTCTGAGAAGGACCTGGCTGGATTGGAGAAGTCGAAGAGGTTTCTTTGGACGGTGTGAATGAGGATCAGCGCAAGAATATTTGGCGGCACAATGAGCTGTGGACCTTCGTTCTCGGTGGCTAGTCGGTTTGTAGGTAGGCTGTCGAAGTAGAGTAAACTCATGGTTTGTTGCTGAAGAAAGAGGTAAGAATGAGAATGAACAATTCCGCGGAGAACGAGTGCCAGTTTTTTCTTGCGGGCTTGTTTCTCTCCCACATGATGTTGCAGATGGGGATTGTTCAACGTGATTAACATTAGATGACTGGGATGAAGTGCCATTTCTATCCTAAGGCCGAGTGGTGCGCGGGGGAAATGCATTTTGAACAGAAATCTCCGAGGACATATATATTTTGAGGAAGGAACATGTCAAGGAATTGAACTGGTTTGTCACACTGTAGGGAGATAAACGTAAAAAGAGCTGTTGATGAGCCCACCTATGCCGTACTTATAACCCTCACTTCCTCCGTCGGCGACTCGAGGCCACACAAGCGGAGAGAATAAGAGGAATCGGCGTTTTGAAACGACGAAAGGGATAGACCATCAAAATGCAACTTGCAAGTCGAGAACAAGGTTCAGTAAAAATTCGGTTTCTAAACTGAAAAGAGATGAGTATCCTAGACTGGCTGAAAAGGTAATCAAATACCTTAGTTCACAGACACAGACTCTGCAAGTAATAAAAGATAATATTGCAAAGTCTCTCGGGGCATTCGGGGGCTTCGGATGGAATTTGCGGAGCTTGGAGCGCGATGTACTTGATACTCAACGATACTTATTCATGTTCACAGTGCATTGCTTCTTTTTCCAACCAAGCGGTGGCGAATGCCGTCCATCTAAGTAGCGGAATATCCTGGGCCCGTGCAAACCTTACAGTTCAAAGTACTTGGGAATTTCCTTCTTCTCGAACCACGATCATCCCCCCTCACCCTCGTGTGCAACATATAGTCGGTCTAAACTATCGATGCAAGTAGGTTTTTTGTAGTTAGAGGCTAGACGTTTTGAGATTGGGTGTCTCCGGTCTGTCTCGGAGTTTTCGATTTACCTTTACGATCACACACATCCACAGAGATCCATCCTTTGATCTGTTCTTGTATCCCAGTACTCTTCACGATCGATTCAATGGGTGCAGCTCTCATTCTGCCTTGTGCTCACACGCAACTAATCGCACACTGACAGGTTTCAACTTAAAATCCCCATGCCCGAGCCTACAGGTTCCTTTCTAAATTCTCGTACCCTGGATAGGTCAACCGTCAAATTCCATATTGGAAATAACCTCTCACGTGGATCTGTCAGTCGGGCCGCACGCATTCATTGGAGTTATCAAGAGCTGGATGCTGTCGGTTGTGACCGTTTCGATAGGCAAGAAAAACGCTCCTCCATCACTTGTTTTCGTGCTTAACTTGCGCAACGGTGCAGCTACTTCAGCTACTTAGCGGATCCCCCCTGCAGAATAGGGACATCAGTCTGCGTAGATGGCTATCATAACGGTCCATATGCTTGATCTCGTCCACTCATGTGCAAGTTGACTCTTATCAACCACTCTCCACTTTTTTCGGGGTGCCAAGGCTACACATTGCGACTATGAGTCGCTACCTCTGTAAGTGAATGGCTTGATTTGGTATGCGAATAAGGGGACGCTTCTGATGTATGAAGTTTCGCGGCACGCAACGAGGCACACGCAGCTCATCACTCTCGAGCACGATCAGCACGAGGATGATAATGCGGTCAAGATCGTTGTCACTTCGTTCACTTAAACTCTGTGCTCGCAGAGCTTATGTCCCGAGTCTGATCCCTCTTTACCATCATGGCTTCCGCTCTTCTTTCAACTATTCTTTCCATACACCCAGCTCTCGTCCTCCTTGGTATCGCTATCATCTTGTTACTCGCACGGTTCTTTCGCAAATCATCGATTAGAGTTCTCCCTGGCCCTACGGATGGTCGGTCTCTTCTTGGTGAGCATCCCAAAACATCCTAGTTCGCTTTTACAACGACGATGGCAGGCTTCGAACGGGAATTCGAGACATCCAAGCCGGACACACAAGATAGTCTTTTCCAGTGGCACACCCAATATGGAACTGCTTATCGGATTCCTGGACTACTTTGGGTGCGTTTCATCTCTCCGGTTTTATGTCATCCCGTTGAACACGTCATAGTCCGACATTCTCGTCGTTTCGGACCCTAGAGCACTTCAGTACATCCTTCATTCATCTGGATATGGATACAGAAAACCTGATGACTTGCGATACTTCTCGATCGCTGCTGCTGGTCGTGGGATTCTTTACTCGGAAGGTGGTTTCTCGTGCTCTGCAACTCGATCATCTTCCTTATCCTTGTCCTCGAAGGCAAATCACATGCCCGCCAGCGCAAGATTCTCAACCCTGCATTTTCGGTTACACAATTAAAAGAATTTCTCGTGTTCTTCCAACGGTCGACGACACAGGTAGGTATTGGGAACCTGGGGTTAGGAAGGAATCATATACCTAATCTTTTCCAGCTTCTGGATAGACTGGACGAACGCGTAGGTCAGGGGACGGAACGACTTGATATTTCCCATTGGGCTGCGCAATTGGCCTTGGATGCTGTAGGCGAAGGTACGTATCTACCCTGAGCGCGGAGGTTGTAGGTCTGATGCACATCATGGTAGCCACTTTCGGACACAATTTCGGCGCCCTGGATGGCCATACTGATGATCTATTCAAAGCCAATGAACGCGCAATGTATGTACATTCTCGGTATTACTTCATTCCAGAATTCTTATTGAATCACTTGTTAGGCGGGTATTCAGCGACATCTCTCTGAGAACGCTTTTGGCACGCGCTATCCGTCGACATATCCCTGTAGAGTTAACTGCCAGGTTTTCAAACATTGTTCCCTCAAATGATGCAATTATGATTAGAGGAGCGGGGTCAATGCGGCGAATAGCAGCCGGTGACATCCTGGCGAAGGCCAAGCAGGAGGCCGAAGGGTATGATTTGAACACGCGCAAAGATATCCTGAGTGTTCTAGGTGCGTGACCATCTATTCCAAAATAATATCGGTCTTACGAGGCATAATGAACGAACAGTCAAATGCAACAATGCAGCCGAACCAAAGAAGCGTATGTCGGATGAAGAGGTCCTTTCCCAAACCGCGTACGTGGTCTTAGCCCGGGCCATAATGGCGTATATTGATTAACTCACTGTTTGAACAGATCAATTATTCAAGCTGGACATCACGTTACAGGTGCATTCATGGCATGGCTATTCTATGAGCTGGCCCATCACCCAGAGGACCAACAGAAGATATACGAGGAAATTCAAGCTTTTCGCGCCAAGAATGGATACGATGTCGAGTTCACGGTGGCTGATTATGAATCGATGGCTTATTTGAATGCATTCCTCAAAGTATGTGTCATATTCTGCCCATAGGAATTCGTGCTGAATCCTGACTTAGGAAAACCTCCGTTATCACGCTGTTGTATCGCTACTTATAAGAGAAGCGACATATGACGACTTGATTCCACTGGCAACCCCGGTTGTATCACCCAATACCGGAGAAACAATAACACATGTTCCAGTACAGAAAGGACAAAGGATCATCCTCGATTTTGCGTCGTATAATCGGTGCGCATTGCACGCCATCTGACGCTATCTCTTCTTATTTGTAATTTCCATAGGCTAAGAGACGTCTGGGGAGAAGACGCATATGAATGGAATCCTTCGCGTTTCCTTGACCCTAACTCCAAGAGGACTCAGTATAATGTTGGAATGTATTCGAACATGTACGTGGTATCAGCTGCACTTTTTTCTTCGATACTAATCTGATTCCAGATTGACGTTTAGTGAGTTGACTCGATCTTAGTATGGTCGTGATACCTAACACATGCATCATCCAGGTGGAGGTGCCCAGGGATGCATTGGGTAAGTATTTCGTTTCTCTTCCTTAACTACGACTGATCACTACTGTCCGCTTAGATTCCGCTTTGGGTAAGTTTCGATTTCGTTCTTCGCACTTTCCTAATCCCTCTATCCGGCCTATAGTCTCATAGAAGCCCAAACAATCATAGTGGGGATCCTCGAGCGATTCATACTCATGGCTCCCCCAGAAGGATTACATATTCAAGGCGTTCGGAGTGGTTTAATGATGCCAATGGTAGCAGGGAAGTGGGGCGAGGGTATGCAAGTGCCATTGATGCTGAAACGGAGAGAACAATAGATAAAAGTTTTGATCCAACTCTCTAATTCGCGTCTCGCAAACGGGAAACTTCAGCCTGTACAGGCCATCATCTAGATAACAGAGTTCGCGATCCTTTATTACCTTTTCGAATCTTGTCATTACTGAAGCCGCAGTTACCTGATTTATGGCCCGAAGTCTAGTTCCCTCAATCTTGATGCATTGATGAGTTATCATTACATCCAACAACATCGCTTTTGCATGTAATTAAGCTTCTGAAAATTTAACGTGAAGAGCAGCTACCTATTCCATCGCTCGTGATAGTATATAGCGAGTACAAACGGGGCAGCGAAATTAAAACTGATAACAAGACCTAATACATCAGCGCTTCAAAGTCAGAAAGGAATACCGGTTCATGATTCCCTAAGGCGCGAAGCAGACTCTGCACCCTTTCTTCGGCCTTCTTCCATGTGTATTCCTTCATATACATAGCCAATCTCTCCGTCTTGCTCATATATTCATCCAAAGCCTTATTGTATGCGCATCCCATAGTACTATCGTTCCGGACGCGTCTAACCGATTCTGGAGAGTAGCTAAACTCTTTGAGCATACTGACCCGGTCACTGAAATGCTTTGCGGCGGACTCAGCAGTGGGAGGCAAGCCTGAGGGAATTGAAATGACGAAGGCCTTGAATTTCTCGAAGGCCTTAGTGTGCTGGTTTTTGTATAGTGCCTGGCGACTGAGTTAGCTTGGGATTCGGTGCAGAACAGTCAGGAGCAAGTAAGTACCCAGGTATAAAAGAGTTCCGGTTTGCCACCCAGAGCTGTCATAACGTTCTCGACCGAAAGCTTAAATGTAGGACGGACAAAATCATCGATTTTAGGATCTTCGAGTCGATGAAGGGCGGGTAATACTCGAAGAGCTTCTTCTTCACTGGTGGATGCGCGACGTCTGGCAAGTTGTCATTGTTAGCCAGCAACTTGGGCAAGAACAAGTAGATAAACCTCAGAGCAGGTAGACATTTTCCCATGGCGTTCGTATTACCATATTTATCTGCAGCCTCTACCAAGTCCATCACGGTCCGCGTGTCTACGTCGATAGAACGTAGATCAACCAAATCGTGGGAATCGGCGTGGCAACATTTAAGGAGTAGCCTCAAGATTGCCGAACGTTCTGCGAGTGGAACAACATCATAAAGATGATGTGTGACGGTATCCGGGAGAGGAAATCCGGTGCAAAATTCGGCGAAGGTTGACATGTGAGCACCGAGGAGGCTGCCATCTGAAGATTGAAGGATAACGTCTACCGCGAGGGTACATCCCGGTGCGCCTGGAGGTAACGGAAGATGAGATCAGCGTACCGGAGAAGCGTAAGACTCACAGACGCATTGCGGGACGATTGAATGAATGGTATCTTCAAGCTGGGGTAGATCCTTGGCGATTTGGAGGATTTGAACCGCATTCTCTGAATACGTTTGCGCGAGAATCCTTCCGGAAAGCAAGAACAATGGACAATATATGCGGTGGATAAGATCGCAAAGTGAGCGGTACAGCATACCTCAAAACGGCCCGAGATTCCTTCAGAGCTAACCAATGTTGATATTTATCAGCAGCGACAGCAAAGTCCATCAAAGCTTGTACATCAATATCGAAGAGTTGTTGCCGATCTTGGCGGTCAATGTGTGTGTACCGGAGGAGCAGCTTCAATACTTCTTCAGTTTCGGTAAGTGGAACGACTTCGTAGATTTGATGCGTGACGGAATCTGGGACCGGGAATCCGGCGCAGAACCTTGCAAGATTATCCATGTGTGCGCCCAGGAACTTTCCGTCTGAGGATTGGAGGACAACATCCACTGGGATAGAACACGTAACGCTGTCCAAGGGTGCTGAATGAGTGATCAGTGCTCCGATTTACGAATACCAGACTCGACCGAATCTTACAGGTGCATTTTGGAATGCCGGACTTGATGACATCGTTCAGTTTAGGAATGTTCTTGGTGAGGTGTAGAATTTCTGGGGTTTCCTCCGGTCGAGTCAAAACGCGTCTCCTGCGGATGGACTGGGTGATTAAGAGAAACATGCTACTTGGAGTCAACGAGACGCACTTGAGAACCGAGTGACACTCCTCAAGAGCTAACCAATGTCCATACGTTTCAGCAGCAACAGCAAAGTCAATCAAGGTCTGAAGATCCAAGCTGAGCAACATCGACTGATCGTGATGGTCAAAGTGGGTGTATCGAAGTAGATGTTGTAGAACGCGCTCTGTTTCAGGTAGTTCGATAACTTGGTCTAAATCGTCTGTAAAGGTGTATTGAAAAGGGAATTCCCGACAGAATCTTGCCAAGCCTTCGAAATGAGCACCAAGGAGAATTCCGTCCGAAGATTGGAGAACGATGTCGACTGGGATAGGACATGCAATGTTGCCAAGAAGAGCTGCGGAAGTGGTTAGCCTTGAAGTTAAGTTGAGGTAGATGACGAATCATACAGGTGCAAGAAGGTTTGCTCAAAGAGCTCGACATAATGAACAATGAACGTGTTGAAGAGGAAAGGTGAGAACGGGGGTCCAGAACGTTCAGATTCAAGGTGACTGAGAAGTAGTTTGGCTAAGTCACACGCGTCATGCGAAGACCCCGGACACCTCCAGGCTCCGATCAAAATCCCTGGCGCTTCCTTTGTGATGCTCTTCCAGTGCAGCGAATATAAGCTCTTCAATAAAATAACTCGGGAAGTGCCGCGTGCCGCGGCGAACACCTTGCTTGTCTGCAACGCGAATACGAAGTTCAGACGTGAATCAACATTATAAATGGACAAGTCATACAAGGTAGTGATCGTAACTGATATTAAGCAGGTGACGAGGACGCATCAGGATGTAAAGTATGACAGTGTGTACCAGAGGCAAGATGGGGAGCAGTAGCGAAAAGCCTCAGAATCTCACATACATCTGTAACGTGCATATTCTTCAAACCATCCTTCTTGCCACCGGTGATGATGTGAGCAAGTATGAACTTGATACGAACAACGGAATCACAGTGTAAGTTGGCACAACCCTTGACGGTCACTGCCCATGGTCAAGTGGGAATAAGGGCTTGATGACATCGAGAGCGACTTGAAGGGCCTTAGGCAAGTACGTGGGCTGGTTGTCGGTCGTGTGAGACAGGACTGTAGATCAGCATGTTATGATAACATTGACAGTGGGCGCGCTAACGGGCCGGATATGGTTCGTCGACAGTGCCTGGAATGAAATGTTGTTAGGACCTAGTTTAAAGAGGGATATAGAACTACGAAACCTAGTTAGCAACAAAGATTGTTCCTCGATAGACTCTGAGAATCCGGAACGGCACAGAGTCTGGGACCTAGGATAAAAACAAGGGGATATCACACTGCGAGGGAAGAACATCTAGTACTGCATTGGGCTGTCACCAAGTTCTGGTCGGTGGTAGGCATTCTAAAAGACACTTGCGAGGCTCCGACGAACGCGTATTCTCGAAGTATTCACCGGTCACTTGAGACGACGTTAGGTTGAAGAGATTGAATACAATGACAAAGGCGGGTCACAACAGTAGAAAAACGTCCTATGAAACGAAAATAAGTTAGAGAAGTTAGAGGATAGAGATATTAGAACGTGCGAAAAATTCTCTGTAGCTCTGCCTCCACCGCTTTACTGTCTTCGTACATCCAAGGAGATGTCGACTATTGGAACAGCTGACGCGACAACGCGAGTTGGATGAAAGCTTGCAAAATGTGATGACGTCATGTTTGTCCTTATTTTCCATACGGGTTGGTTCCCACGCAATTTCATCCAGTGAGAGACCTTGACAAGCAAGGTGATTACTTCGCGACTTGTACAACGTTTGAATGAAATTCAGAAGAATACGATATTTACGGTACGAGAAGAGTGCCCTGCAGTCGCGCAGACAGATTAATCAAGGCATCCTGAAACGCACTCGCTTCTCTGCTTCTCTCCAAGTCGGGAATTCTCGAGAAGCCACCTCTAGCACCTTCCTCATCCATTCATTCAGTGCCTTGTTATTGGCACACTTCGCCATCGTATCATCGTAGATTTTTCTAAGCGCATTCTGGGTAGGATTAGTAAGTCCTCGAACTTGGTCGCAAAAGTAATCGGCAGCGGCTGGAAGACCTGGGGGCATCGACTCGATAGCGTAGTGGAGTTTATCGGCTTGTTCCTTGTATAGTATCTGAGAAACATTGAGTTCATGGACAGAGAGATAAGTCCACTGACGTACCCAGATAATGAGAATGTCCGGTCTGTTTCCTATAACACGGATGGCATAATCTACACCGAATTGTACAGTGGGGCGAACAATGTCCTCGATGTCTTGGGTGCTGAGGAGAGTATAGATTGTCGGTAAGATTCGCAGGGCTTCGGCAGGATTAGAGGCGGCGCGTTTGCTATCGAGCGATAGTAACTGTTAGTGAAAGGACAACAGTACGAAGGCCACCATGACGTACCGGAGAACCCTGTAACAAAGATCGAAGACGTGGTCCTCTCCGTGTTGTTTCGCAAAATTCGTCAAATCCAGCAATCTCTGCAAGTCGATCTCATGTAACTCTTTCGGAGTATCCTGTAGAATATAGTATGTATATTTCGCTAGCAGGTTCAATAAGACTTTATGATCGACATTCTACAGTCAGTTAAGCGGAAAATGAAATAGCCAAAGACGTGGACCTTGCTGGGTCGACATAACAGCGTTCCAAAGGGCTGGTTGGGTTGAAGTCGCTGGGGCTTGTGCAGGTGAGGTCAGAAGAGCTGAAGTGATGGCGGTTCAGGTTAAAGATCGGTGACCACGAAGAAGTCTTTTTCGTAGCCTCACAAGGACCTCGGACACTGCTGGTTCCAAATCGGCTCCTTTCCTTAAGGCTTAGGGCGATCGATTCTGCAAGTCGCGCTACCACTCAGAACACGATATGAACAGCCAAAGGAATACACTATGGCCCTGGTCATCCGAGATTTGCCCGTAGTTAACTCCCAGAGATACTAGCAGTAATACTGACAACATTTGATTACACTCGGGTTTAAGTATATGTACTAACTTGAACAATTCCCGAACTAATCTTTCCGGGACTCGAAGGAGGAGTTCATCATTCAAGCGAAAGAAATACAAGTATGATGTTAAGCTCTCATCTCTCTGGCTGTATACTAATTGCTATCCTCGTTGCTTTCTTCGAAGATCCATGTTGAGTCTTGGGACGCGAGACGAGAAATCCGCACACACCATATCCAGGTTCTGAGTTGGGCCGCTGCGTGTTCACCTCTCCTAGAACTCGTGTTGGGGGCTGGTACAATTGCCTTGTTAGTTTACTGCGGTGAATACCACGTGAGAGTACCCTGTACAGAACCTCTGCGGGAACGCTGGTCGGTGTACCCGCGAATCTAATCATCTCGGTGGCTCTGAATGTTCCAAGATCCATCGTATCGATAGTGATATGCGTGTCGCTTGTGTAAACCGAAGGGTGATACTTGCGGTCAATCCTTGAAAAGAGGACATCAATAGAATGTTGATGGTGGCTTCCAAAAAAACATGCACCAATTACAGGTTTGCATTGTTAAAGGCTTTTAACACAAACTAGGATTGTTGAATATGATTACAAGAAGCCACAAAAAGCACTATAAACCGACGCCATCCCGCAAGCGAAAGTGATCCGTGTGGACTTTGGACACACTTTGTAAGGCGCTCGTATTAGCGCTCAAATCAGGGATATCTTGTCGCTTACCTACGTTACGTATCTTTGTTGCTTCTTTACCACCATGTCGCGTCGGCTTGGCTCCTCGTAGCTCCTTATTCGGATTGCTCGAATATACACAGATTATACGCAGCCGTGTGCGGTGAAGTTGACGCGTTACACCCTCGCATGTTTTTTCGCTGTTGTTCACTATATCGTCAAAGTGTTGGAACTACAAGGGTGATTTGAGATGTTTAGAAAGCTCAAAGCTATCACCGGTGCATTTTGACCTCTTCTTCGGCTTTCTCCATCTCTCCTTCATGTGTCCTATATTCGAGAGGCTGCTTCCTCACTGATATACAGTCGATGGAAACACCGATTCAATGAAGTACCTAGAAGCTCTGGACCAACCGTTTTCCCCGGCCTGTCTGAAGTATCCCACTATCAGAGTCACCGTACTGTCAAAATCGTGTCATTCTTGAGCGAGAAGACCTTTGGGTATGCTTCGAAGATCAGTGTTCAACGTTCAAACTTCGCGGCGGTGATTTCCCGCTCGCCTTCCAAATCTCGACACGGGGTCTCATGACTATCACGCTCATCGGGCCTGGGCAAGGGGCAGGGGCCAGGTGTACTCATTATATGCACTCCTGATCTCGCCTCCGCTCGGCCTTCATAGGACATTCAGGCACGGAGTTAGCGGCGTTTAGATGGAAAAATACTTTCCTAGCTAGGACACGGGGAACCTGTAAACGAAAAGTCTATAACAAGGTAAACCACAGTGTATCCTGAACAAGCCTAGCCCGTTGTCTGCCTGGCCAACTCGGCATCATTCTCCACCCCTCACTATCTTCGCCCCACATGACTACACGACCTGTTCAGCTAGAATCACAAAGAATGAAGCAGATGCCCATGACAAATTTGCCTTCCTTTTGCATCAACTGGGCCCTTCTATCCCACTTCGCTCTTCGTTGTGCAATCTCCCACACCTTTTTGCCGAGCATTTTATTCCTCAAGAAATACACATTTTTTACTGGAAGGATTGAAGCTTGTCTCTTGCGGATATGCCTGTGGGACCAGATATGGCCTAAGAGGTGTTATAATGGCATCGAGAAATGTCAATTGAGCGGCCTTTGGTCCTCGAGGACCAAGTACCTTCTGGAGATCACATTACAAACCCAACATTTCACGGCTTTTCGCATCTGGTCCTGAATAATCCCTAATCGATGTGTCGTTCCAGACTCCGCACGCAGTTATTGTATTCTCGACCTTGAAAATCCTGAGTAAGAGAAGGTATCCTATTCAATGCACGGTATGCCGCTCTCCGAGTACGCAAACTTATGAACTGCAGCCGCCACACATCAGTGAAATTGTGCAAATGTCCATATGATCCGAAATCACGCACCCCATCCTCCTACTGTTTTTCGGTCTTATGTATTAGGTCTGGATGAGTTGGGACACGAATATACGCGCCTATGCGGTATTTGAAGGTTTCTGGGCTCTACCGTACAAAACGGACCTGTGGCTGGTGGTACCATGCAGTTGGTGAATTAGAAAACGAATGAAGGAGAACAGAAGCAGACAAAGTCTCGTATGCGGTCACAAACGATGTATAAAGGGAGGATAGCGCAGATTGAGTGTGGCAGACTCGATGTGGTCGTATATCCTTCCGTTCCTCTTCCTTTCCTCCTCCTACTGTGGACTTTTTACTGCCGGACAGCAGATCTACGACGTCGTATGTCAATACCTCAATATCTCTATCCTTATTCTCATCCGTACTTGTAGTGGCAGACGACCTGGGACCGTTCGAAGCTTTTCACTTCATCACCGCCCTCGAGTCCCATTAACTTTGTATCTTCCGATCCACCAGGGGACCTTACCATTGGTGTCAATGACGGTTCTATCTACCAGGATATCGTCGGTTTTGGAGGAACGCTAAGTAGGTGGCACATTCATTGCTAGTTTGCAGTGACTGATACTACATTACTACATTAGCTGACTCGGCGGCGTTGACGCTAAGCAACTTGAAGGTTCTTCAGCTCGTTCTCCCTCGTTTCGTTCATTAACTGAATTTATCGTTATATCAGTCACGAAACTCGAATAACTATTGGAACGTTCTACGTTACATGTTCGACACCACTGACGGCGCCAATGCTGCTGGTCTAAGCTATATCCGTGTTCCGATCGGTGCATCGGACTTTTCTGCATCTGGTATGGTTTCCTGGTCATGTTGACTTGACGTCATTCTGACATATAGGTTTAGTATATAGTTTGGACGACAGCTTAGGCGATACGTCTTTCTCCCAGTTCAACATCAATCGTTCACCGGGGTATCTATTCAGTACGTTGAAGGATATTCTTTCGGTGAATTCGAGGATCAAGGTACGTTTTCAGTGCTTTGTCATGTAAATTGTGTTGCTGAGTGACTCAAGATTCATATCCTTCCTTGGTCCCCAGTGAGTCTACCCCTTGCGCGTTTCGGTTGAATATCACGGCTAATCTCCTCGCCCCGTAGCCGGGATGGATGAAAGACAGTGGATCAATGAATGGGGGTACACTCAAGTCGAACATGGTTCAGTACTGTATGTTGTTTTATGACATCCAGCCGACGGTAGACTCTAATCGAACACCCAGATTCGACGTACCTTCTCAAAGCCGCTCAAGGTTTCCAAGGGATGGGGATCCCGTTGTATGCTATTACCATTCAGGTACTTATATCATTGTTAATCAAATGATAATATGATCTGACGCACATCAGAACGAGCCATTGAACGATAACCCAACGTATCCAACGTGTACAATGACACCATCTATGGAAGGTCAAATCGGCAGGTCGCTCAGAGATAAGCTAAATACCAATGGGCTAGGTAACGTCAAGATAATTGGTTTCGAGGTATATGCAGTATCATTCTTAGGGTATTACAAACGACTAACGTTATCTTACATAGCATAATTGGATTTACGCCAGTGATTATCCTATCTCGCTCGTACGTTCTTTTTCCAAGTCGCTAAAACTTCATCTGACTCGACTTCGCCTCTAGATCCAGAACTACGGAGATGCCTTTGATGGTGTTAGGTATGAGTTTCCAGGCTGTCTTTGAACCATTTTTTTAATCATCGTATCAAGCTTTCACTGTTATGAAGGCTCAGTTGCGAGCCAGGACGCATTTCATCAAGCATTTCCTTCAAAGGTGATAACATTCAAACCTTGACACATTTGCGTTATTAGCTGACCTCCGTACTTCCCTCAGTCAGTCTATTTCACGGAGTGTGCAGGGACGATAGGATCCGATTGGTGGCAAGATATGAAGGTATTGATCCATACACTACCTCTTGGTGCGATTACATGCTAATGTGGTTGTTGAATGAAGTGGTATATCGATAATCTGTGAGAAAGGGCCTTCAAATTCCAAACATACAATTGACATCCCGAATAGCTGGGTCGGAAGCCTGGAGCATAATTCCAACTCTGTCAGCTATTTTCGTTTCTATTCTTCTTGCATACTTCTGCTCACTACAAGTCGGTTGACACAGGGTTTAATGTGGAACATAGCTCTCGATGGATCAGGAAAGCCGATCCTCCCCGGGTCTAGCAGCTGTACCTCTGGTTGCCGCGCCCTCGTTTCCATTAACTCCGACGGAAGCTACAGCTACAATCAAGAATTCATCTCTATGGCTCATGTTTCCAAAGCAACCATCCCGAGAGACCCTGGAGGACCCGTAGGGAAACGCATTGGCGTAAGCACGAGTGGATCGCTCGGTTGGGCGGTGAGAGTTGGTGCGTTCGTTACGCAAAGAACAAGTGGAAGCGACTGGTCGAGGTATTCGTTGGTTGTTATGAATTGTGAGTGTAGACTTGCTTCTGCGTTTCCCGGGGAGATGCTTATATGTATGCGTTTGATGAACAGGGAATGATAACTCAGCAAACGGTTGGAATCCGCAACCTGTTACAGCAAGCATCAGCTTTCGGGATTTGCAGGTTGGTTATTCGAGTTTAATGCACCGCTTCAGAGAAACTAAAGCTGAGAGTTAGGCAACGTATACATTTCCAGTTGGAATTACGACTTTATGGTGGTATGCCTCTCGATGATTAAGGACTGCGCACATTGAATATCACTATTCAATGAAACAAAGTGGTAACGATGTATTGGTTCAGAATCATGTACTAAATATAAAAACAAATTTTGTGTATACTTCCACCTGCGTCTACGATCCGCTTTCTCATTTTCTATATGACTACCGTTAACTCTCACTGCTGCTAGCGCGAATAGATCCCTTGCGTACTTTGTTCATTCCGGAAGCCACAGACCCTTCAGATGCACCTCTGCTTTTACATTATGCATTGACAAGTGCGACAGCTAACACCTACATTCGACAGATAGAATTGACTGTGGCTCCCCTTACAGACAACTTTGGAAATATTACCATCAGTTTTGTCGGAGTTTTGTTTTTGTGGTTTACAACCATTCTACTTATCGCATGTCTTTGTTTGCGTGCAACCTCGTTCGGCCTCGTTCTCGTGTATCATTCTCACTGAGTGGGGATCGCCTCATCTCAACGTCTAATAAACAAGATAACAATTTTTTCACCGGGCTAATACCCCAGCTAGCCGGCTAACTCTCAATGTACCCGTAGCCTTCTATTATCATGAACTATCTTGGCTCTAGCCTGAGTGTTTACTAGCATCAGGAGCCGGGTGTACTCTGATTAAAACACCCATTTGTCAAATAGGAACACTGTACTCCATAATTCTGCTTTTTACATTGAGAACGAAGACCTTTAGCACGGCGTATCTATATGGCAAACTGTACAATTTTACTTCAATTTCTCAAATTCCGCGAGATCCCGAACAAGTCTAGCCCATCGTCCTCCTTGCCAACTCGACATCATCTTCCACTCCTCGCTATCCTCGCCCCAGATGATTCTAAACAAGACGAACTGTCCAGCTATCGCGAAATCAAGGAAGCAGACTGTATCGCCCATGACAAATCTATCCTCCTTTCGCATCCACGAGTCCACCTTGGCCCATGCACTTTCTACACTCTTCCACGCCGCTTCTCTCTTCTCTGGAGCCATGACCTGCTCCGAAATTCCGTAGCTGCTTAGGAAGTGTTCCCTGCTGCGAGGGCTGAGGATTGTTGCCTCTTGCGGGGGGACTAGTGGGCGCATAGCCGGTCCAAGGAGTGCTCTAGAAGCATCGAGGAATGCCAATTGAAGAGCCTTTGTTCCCTGAGGAATGAGGGCTTTCTCAGGATCGCTGGGATACGTGGCCTCCAGGTACTCGACGATCTTGATGGAATCACAGAGGCGGACGTCTGTGCCAAAGTCGTGGATAGCAGGAAGTGTGTACTTCGGCTGGCCATTTGGTTTAGTTGCCGTTGGCGCAGCTCCTATCGACTTCATTGTTTCTTCGATGTCGGGGAACTCGACCCAGACGACTTCGTAAGGAAGCTTCTTATAGTTCAGAGTATATCTGTCAAAGGTGAGCAATGCTTTAGGAACAAAGTTATGGTTGTGAACGCTTACACTACTCTTCGCGTATTTGGTGACCAAGAAATACCGTCGTATTTGCATGAAATGTCGTAGAATCGAATCATGTCTGGCAGTGTAGGTTGTGGTTCAAGTTGAGGACTGTTTCAATGCCCCATGAAAAGGTTCGATTTTATACTTCTCACGGCAGTTTCAATATGACTCGATTTCTCTAAATTTAGAGAATGCTCTCATTGGTAGCATGAAGATGCCGCAACAAATGCTGTTCCGCAACTGATGTCTCATTACATCAGAGCTACTGCTGCGCAAAGTAGAATTCAATGTTACACGCAGCTTGGGTATGTGGTCGTGACTCGACTGATCGATGTATCTTTTGAGACTGTGCATTCAGGTTTTGCGCTAGAAACCCTGAAAATGGTTTATATGCCGAGATGCCTGGTCGTCTAATCAGATGGGAACATGCTGCACTAAGTATCCTATTCAGTGTACGGTATACCTCGAGGCATAGTCACATACACCCCGTCCGTCTATATTGCATACAACTCCACTTCTAGTGTTTTGATCTGTTCTATGAGATCCATAACGCATTGATACTGGAGAATGGAACCAGAAAGTGAGGCATCTACGCTCGAACAGGAACCCATCAAGTGAATGGGTTTCAGGGACTCGATGGGATCAAGGGATATTCTCCGTGCAATTGTGTATTATGCTGTGTCTTCAGTGCTCAATGTCACATTAAACAGCCTCTGTATGCGGTGCTCAGAGTCCATATCGCTAGCATCACTGAGTAGGCGCTTCGGCGCTTAACATGCGAGATCTCGGATACCTCCGGTTTTCCCATACGCTAAATTGTCCAAACCTCAGGAAAGCATCCTAAAGTCGTATCTAGTTAGGTACGGCGGCGGACTAATCGCGGCATTTAGTTTACAGCATGCGCCAAAGTATGCTCTAAGCATTTACCAACCCTTGAAACGACGAAAGCGACAAAGGCTCGTTACTCTCCAACTCCCGAAGCAGAGTCTGTACCCTTTGCAACACCTGCCGCCACGTCAAAAGCTCCATGCCCTTTGCAACATCCACCACCTTGTCCATATACTCATCTAAAACTACATTGAAAGCACACCTCGACGACGTAGCATGCCGAATAGCCCTAATTACGTCCGTGGTATGATGTTGAAGGCGTATGATCTCGTCCCGGAAGTAAGAAGCAGCATATCTAGCGGCAGGAAGCTCATCGGGGATAGAGTCAACAACAGATTTGAGTTTCTCGATAGATTTGGTGTGTTGGGATTTGTATAACGCCTTGGGTTGAGAAGCCGATTAGCGTTTGTGTTTAAGAAAGCTCAAGGCTTACCCAAGCATAAACAAAGTCTGGTTTGTGCCCCATAATCTGCAAAACCTGGTCTACGCGAAGCTTGAGAGTAGTCCGTGCGATCTCATCCAGGTTGGGTGGGTCTGTGAGGAGGTGGAGACACGACAAGATCTGGAGCGCTTCTGCTGGACGGGAGTTATTCTTTCTGAGTAGTCATAGTTAGCATATATCCGAGTGACGGAGCTTAGCGACGAACTTGATTTGTGCTTTGCATTTCTTGAAAGCCACCTGATGATCGTACTTGTCGGCTGCGACGGTCAAGTCGATCAAGGTTTGAAGGTTTAGAGTGTTCAGGTTGATACGGTCGTGGTAATCGAGGTGTGTGTATTGGAGAAGAAGTTCCAAGATCTCTTTGAGGTGGTCGGTTTGGACGACACAAGGGAAAGTTCGGGGGGCAGAGTTTGGGCGAAGAAGGTTTTTGCAGGATTGTGCGATGTTGTCTTTGTGGGCGCCTAGTAATTTGCCGTCGGAAGATTGGAACAGAACGTCAATTGCAAGAGTACATGGTGGGCTGCCATGAGGTACTGGGCACGCGATCAAATCTGCTGATGATTTAGACATTGGGATAGGATCATACCAATACAGGAAGGAATAGCTGGCTTCAGGATATGCTCGAGATGAGAACCTGAAGGGGTTTTGAGTAGTTTCAAGAGATCGAGAGCTTCGTCGGCACGCTCTGATGCGCGTTTCCTGGGAAATAATAGTAAGTGCTAAGATTTGGGGAATGAAAGGGGAGATGAGGAATGACGCACTTGAGAACGGCTTGGCACTCCTCACCAGCTAACCAGTTACCATATTTATCGGCGGCAGCAGCGAAATCAATCAAAGTCTGCAACTTGGTGCTCAGCAGCAGCTTCTGATCATGGTGATTAAAGTGAGTATATCGAAGGAGAAGCTTGAGGATTTCTTCATTCTCGGTGAGTTGAACGATGTCCTGGATATCGTGTGTGACGGAGTCGATGAGAGGGAAGCCAGTACAGAACTTTGCGAGATTGTCTTTGTGGGCACCGAGTCGCTTGCCGTATGAAGATTAGAGGATGATATCGACTGGAAGAGGACATTTGTGGGTCCCTAGAAGGGCTTAGAGAAGGATTGGAGTATGATTTATCGTTCTAAGGATGTATTACAGGTAAAACGTACAGGTGCACGCTAGTATGGCCATTGTTGTCTGCAGCGTTGAAGAAAATGACGGTGAAAGTGGGATGATGGTGGTTAAGAACGTCGAGAGCTTGCTAACGTTGGCTAAAGAAAAAGAAGCAGCGAGCATCCGTGACGGGTGCTAGGACCTCGGACACCTCTTCATCTCGTTCCCCGCTTGATGTTTGTCAGGGTCAATCGTTACAATTCCTCCTTCATATAGTCTAACCTTTAGTACCGTGCCCAGTAACAAGTAAGACTCCATAAAGCTCAAATGTTTTCTGGAGTGAAAGGCCTGATAAACGGCTGCTTCCTTCACAGATCCAAGAGAGCAAACCCTATTTACAGTATTGTCATGCTGCACGTTCTTCTCTGTTAGGTAATTCGGTTGATGGACGATTACATGCAACTTGCAGAAAACGCTGCCTACCCCCTCCGCGGAGTCAACTGGCGCATCTGACTCTGCACATCGTCCCACCTTGGGAAATCACGAGAAGCTTCCAGGACCTTCGTCATTCACTGATCAAGCGCCTTATCGTACTGACACTTCTGCATTGTAGCGTTGCGGATCGCGTTCATCGCGGACACAGTAGGTATCGAACCTCTGACCTGGTCACGAAAGAACTCCGCTGCGGTTTTGACGGCAGGTGGAAGGCCTGAGGGCATCAAATCAAGAGTGGTTTCGAGCCTGTCGGCTTGTTCTTTGTACAAAATCTAGATAGCGACGAATGTTAGTGCGACATTTTGGAGTGTTTTGATAGAAAAAGGACATACCCAGGTAAAGAGAAGCTGGGTACGGTTTCCCATAACTCGAATAGCGTAGTCTACTCCCAGACGTGCGGTTGGACGAACGATATCATCGAGATCATAGGTGTTGAGGTCGTAGAGCAGCGGGAATATTCGGAGAGCTTCTGCTGGATTTTCAAGGGCACGCTTTCTGTGGAATGATTGAGATTATAGTTAGAAAACTAGAGAAAAGGAATAGCATGGCGACGTACCGGAGAACTGTGTGGCAAAGCCTGCTTACACTCGAGTTCCGGGAGTTGTTTGCAGCATTCGTCATATCCATCAAGGTTTGCAAATCGACTTTGCATAGCTCGTCGGGAGTACTGTCCAAATCGTAGGATGAATATTTGCGAGGAAGGTTCGAAATTTGGTCGCTCGCTATTGATGGTCAAAATCATGAGAGGTATTTGATATGGTAGCTGAAGGCACTGACGTGGCTGGTGAGACATCCTATCTCTTTCTTTGATGCGGTACTGGAACCTGTAGCGTAAAAGTAGCTTGACGGTCACGATGAAGTCCAGAATCAAGAGAGCAACCAAAGAGCAACGACTACGAAAAAGGCTTACCACGTGCATTGAAGGACCTCAGACACCGTTCCCCAATTTGACTTGGTCTCTTCCCTTCTTAGCTGCCTCGATTTTCCTGCTGACACGAACAACATGCGATGGCCTAGAACGCTATCAGAGGCCTTTTCCCCGGCAACACATGGACAGCGGCGAGCTCAGTGATAGAAAAAGAAGAAAGCAACCGTTGGCAGGCACGACAATTATAGAATGGCTGTGCACCTTACCGCCGGCAGCAAACCCTAACCTCGAGCTTATTACCCCGCTCTGTCACATGACTGCACAGTCTATTGACGTGTTCCTCACCGCCTCCGCCTGTCTGCAACACCCACGACGACGACAATGCTCCTTCGACCTTGGTCAGATTCCTCTGGCCTGTTTCTCTTTTTCTTCTCTCTATGTTCTCTCTTCACTTTTGTACTCTCAGGCGACCCCTCACACAAAATTCAGACCTTCGACAACTTACCTGCCCGGCTGTTTTACTTTGACGATTCCCAGAGCGCAATCTACTTCGACGCCATCGCGGGAGACGTATGGGTTTCCTCGGATGAAGGAATGAACTGGAAAAAAGCTACCGACATCCCCAGCGGTAAAGCCCTCATGGTTATCGAACACCCATTCGAGAACCAGATTGCATTCGTTATGACAGACGGAGACACGCACTACCTTACTCGCGACCGGGGAAAGGCGTGGAAAAAGTTTGAGATGCCAGCACCTATGGCAAGGACGCCAAAGCCTTTGAGCTTTCATAGCAAGAATTACGAGTACATCTTGTACCAAGCGATGGTTTGCAATGGGAACGGTTGGGGGGCTGTGTGTCATGATGAAGTGCGTGTCCTTTTGTTCCCGTCCTGTTACTACTGATAATGATACTGATGCGCCCACAGACATTCTACACAGAGGATCTCTTCGTCTCTGAACCCAAGTCCTTGCTACCTTACACCTCTCGATGCCAGTTCGCCCATTCCTCGAAAGATTTTCAACACGGTGCTCCCGATAAACTCGTGTACTGTGTTGCGTTCGACTCCACTTCCTCTTCCCCTAACTCTCCCTCCATCGAGTCCTCCAAACTCTTTTCCTCGACCGACTTTTTCGAGACCAAAAAGGTCGAAGACCTCGGTATCGGCAAAAACGCACGCGGAGTCGTCGCTTTGGCTATCGTATCCAAATTCGCCGTCGTAGCGCTCAAGGACAAGGGCGAAATGATGCTATACGTTACCTATGACACCAATACATGGGCGCAAGCTCACTTCCCACACGCGTCGTCCGCCAAGCTCCGTGAGAACGCTTATACGATTGTGGAGAGTACGACGCACTCTCTTGGTGTGGATGTGGTTATGAAGGACTCGGGGACTATTGGGACACTGTTCGTGTCGAACAGTAACGGGACGTACTTTACCCAGTCATTGAAGGATACAAATAGGAACGAGATGGGGTATGTGGACTACGAGAAGATATACGGGCTGGAAGGAGTCGGGATTGCCAATATCGTGGCGAACCCAGAGCAGGTCGAGGCAGGCGGAGGCGGTTGGGGAGTAGAGAAGCTTCTGAAGAGTCGGATTACCTGGGACGACGGAAGAACATGGAAGGAGCTGCAACCTCCCCAGCGGGATAGCAGGGGAAACAAGTGGTCGTGCGACATGAGTGATGCGGTACGTGTCATGGTTCTTTCTGTTTTCGTTCAAGACACGAGGCTGACATTTGACGTGGTACAGAATAAATGTTCGTTGCATCTTCATTCGGTGACGGCACCACATAATTTCGGGAGGATCTTCAGTTCACCGGCACCGGGGATTGTGATGGGTGTTGGTAGTGTGGGCGAAACGCTGTTGCCTTATGAAGACGTATGTTTCCTGCACGGTATCTTGATGTCTAAAGAACTAATGACGACCTTTTCTAGTGTGATACATTCATATCCATAGACGCCGGAGTCTCATGGAGTCACGTCCGTTCCAAACCTCACAAATACGAATTTGGAGATAGCGGCAGCGTGTTGGTGGCCGTTGACGACGCAGACGTGACAAACGAGGTCTCCTACTCGTTGGATTTGGGCAAAACCTGGCAGTCGTACAAAATCGGTGTAAAGCTGCGTGCGAGGGCATTGACTACCATCGGGGATTCGACATCACAAAAGTTTGTATTGGTCGGTCAGGTTGGGAGGTACGTTACCCTGGGTGCTCCTTCTTTCGTGACAGCTGATAAGGCGGTATAGGAATGACCAAACGAGCGATATTGGCCGTTATGTTACGGTTTTCCTCGATTTTGTGGAGACCAGAGGGAGAAAATGTGAAGAACGTGACTTTGAGAAGTGGTATGCGAGGCCGAGAAATCAGGAATGTTTAATGGGACACAAGGTTTGCTCATGTGTCTTTGTTCAATCACTTCGACTCATTCCTAATGATAGCAATACTACAAACGCCGAAAACCCGAGGCGGACTGTTATGTTGGTGACAAGTTCCACGATCCAGTTGCTGAAAAGGAGGATTGTGAGTGTACAGATGATGATTTTGAATGGTAAGCCCGTGTACTCTTTGGTGCGACTTTGGCTAATGGTTTCTGCAGCGACTTCAACTTCACGCCTCAGGACGGTAACTGTGTTCCTCTCGGCCCAGAGCCTATACCAGCTGGTGTATGTCTGGATCTCAATGGCAAGTATATGGGTAGTAGCGGGTGGCGGAAGATCCCTGGTGATACTTGTAGCGGTGGTTAGTATCACCCTTTTGGCGTCTCGTACGGGTGCTGACTCCTCTCCAGGATCCACTAAGGATGCCAAACAGGAAAAGGATTGCAAACAGGCCAAACCAGCGGAAGGCGAAATTCGGCACCAGACGTTTGAGTTCCCTGACTCTATCGACCAGCATGCGTATTTCAAGGACTCACAAGTACGTTACCCACTACGAACTTTGGCTTACAAGTAATTGACATTTAACTCGGTAGACTATCCTCGTCAAACTTCGTAACAATGCTATCTACCAATCTTCTAATGAGGGGTATACCTGGAAGCAGCTCTACCCTGAGGAGCGTTTCCTGGGCTTCTACCACCATCCTCACAGTAACGAGCGTGCATACCTGATCACTGCGGAGAATAGGATGTACGTGACGACTAAGACAGGCAAGGACTGGTTAAAGGTAGGGTCACTTTGCGTGACCTGCTTCCCAGAGCTAATTAATGCACCATCTTGACAGATTGAGACACCTACCGTTCCAAACCATCTCGGCCTGCCTGTATTGCGATTCCAGCCCGAATCCGATGCTATCATCTGGACAGGGTCGATTTGCGAAGGCGGAGTATGCCATACTGATGCTCAGTATAGTCGGGACAATGGGCGAAAGTGGCACCCCATCGATACATATGTAAATAATTGTGCGTGGGCAGTGGACACAAAGTTGGAGGCAGACCCGACAGAGATCATTTGTGAAAGCTGGTGAGCTGTTGGCTTGGGGGTTTCATAAGCAGTTACTGATGACTGTGTAGGGCAACGAAAATAGGGAGACAACCGGATCGACCAGGAATTGGATTGGAACTCGTTGAGGGTAAAAGATATTATCAAGAGAAAAGAAGGTTGTTTGAGAGCGTCGTCGGGTTTGCAAAGTTCTCGCAGTATCTCGTTGTTGCCGAGGTAGATGTACAGTCCTCTTGTTCCTTCGAGCCCACGCTAATATTCATTCTAGTTGAACTCGGCAGGAACAGGTCTTGAGTTGCAGGTCTCGTTAGATGGACTTAACTTTGCCTCTGGCGTGTTCCCCCAAGGATTCAGACTTGATACACATGTGTGTCCTTTACGTTTGTTTCACTGAGCATGCAGTTCATCATGGTCGTCCATAGGCCTACACCGTTCTTGAATCCTCCACAGATTCTCTTTTCCTCCACATGACTATGAACGATAGACCTCCATACGGAACCATTCTCAAGTCCAACTCCAACGGGACCTACTTCATAGTTTCACTCGAGAATGTCAATCGTAACAATGCAGGATACGTCGATTTCGAAAAGATGATTGGGATCAATGGAATTGCGCTGGTGAACGTGGTGAAGGATCCGCAAGAAGCTGCAATTACTGGAAAGAAAGATTTGATTTCGAAGATTACCCATAATGATGGTGAGCCTCTTTATCAATGAGTGGGATAATGCATTGATCACGTCCGCCAGGGGGAACATGGAAACTGCTAGAACCGCCTTCTTTGGATTCGTTTGGGAATAAGTATGATTGCGATGACGCTGTATGAGTGCTCTTTCCTTCATGGATACATCTCGGAACTGACACGGATCGTCGACAGCGTTGTGCACTCCATGTTCATGGATATACCGAACGCGCCGATCCCCGCGCAACCTTCTCCTCTCCGTCAATTGTCGGCATCATCATGGCTGTCGGCAACGTGGGTACTTCACTTGCGCCGTACAAAGATTGTGATACGTTCCTCTCCCGTGATGGCGGATTCACTTGGCGCGAAGTTCACAAAGACGCCCATCTCTGGGAATTTGGTGATTCGGGCTCAATTCTGATCATTGCTAATGACGAAGAGCCTACCGATCATATCATGTTCTCGACTGATGAAGGCCTGAATTGGAGGGAATACAAGTTCTCGGAAGGGAAGAAGATACGCGTGAGGTCCATTGTGACGGTTCCAAGTGATACGAGTAGACGGTTTATATTACTCGGAGAGTATCCGGGAGAAAGGGGTAGTGTGGCCGTTCAGGTAGACTTCAGTTCGTTGACGAACAAACAGTGTAAGTGTCTCTTTGCATTCTGGGTCCCCAGTATTGAATTGCGCGCCAATTAGGTGTGTACGACGAAGATAATCCCAACAGCGACGATTTCGAGCTTTGGGGCCCGAGTGAGGACAGAAATGAAGTGTGTCTGTTTGGACAACAGGTGCGTCCGGACACGTTTGAAACTTCACGTTTACTGATACATGGGATAGATTCTGTACCACCGCCGAAAACCCGATGGAAATTGTTACGTGGGTACACAGCAAAAAGTGCCGCCAGAAGTCAAGAAGACCTGTGCGTGTACGAAAGTTGATTTCGAATGGTGTGTTTTGCCTTCGCGTTCCTTGTTATCATCGCCTAAATGACGTTTGATAGCGAATTCAATCACATCCGAGACCCCAACACCGACGAATGTGTTCTCGTTCCTGGATCATTCCCACTTCCATCTGACCAAAAGTGTCAGTCCGATGGGAAATGGTATGAACGTACTGCGTATCGCAAGATTCCTCATTCCAAATGCGACGGAGGTGAGCGACTAGATCGTGGAAAAGAGCACTACTGTCCGGGGAGCTTGAGTGGACATGGATTCTGGTTCTGGTTCCTCGTGTTGGCTGTACCGTTCGGATTGACGGCATTAGTTGGATTGTGGTGGTGGAGGAATAGCGGTCTAGCAAAGGGGTAAGTTGTCTAGATCTTTTTGTTATCCGTGGCCCATTGCTGATACCTGCGGTAGAATGATACGTCTACCCGGCGACTCACGAGGATTCCGAAGCTCGGGTGGCGGAGTACTGGATACACTGGCTAGTGTTCCCTGGTTCCTCATCGGTCTGGCAGGAATCGCGTATGAGTGGGTTGTGGAGAAAGTTGAGCACGTTGGATGGAGGTACAGAGCTCGAAGAGGGTATAGAAACCTGCCGGTTGACGAGGATGCGCGGATACTGAGGTTTGAGGATGAGGATTAGTGTACTTAGAACTCCGTATGTGTTTATGTAGCCACTCTATTTATTTAATACCGCCCGCTTCCGTGGCATTGAGTCAGATGGTTTTATTGGCGCCGACAAGCCATCCCACGAAATCACTCTTTGCTTTCCATTCCCATCATCGATAATATGTGGGCATCAGAGAAGGTCATTACCCGTTGCCCAAGTACGTTCTGATCAGCCCCATGATACGTTTATTCTCATGAAGCATTGATAGTCCAAGATTGTTCTCTCTCGATCGACATTGACATCCAATCCTCCGATGGCAAGCGATCTGGATCTCACACAAAGAACCTAGATCTCTTCAATGCTGCTTTCTCTTCTGTACGCCATAAAACAGAGGACGTCGTCGAGTTCTCCGAGGATGCAGCGTTACTCGAACTCCTACTCAAGTTCAGTCATAACACGGAGTTTCCTGATATCTCAGGGCTCGGAATGGATGTCTTGTCGGATTTTGAGAGTCGCAGATAAGTATGGGAATGCTTTGGCGGTATTAGCGTGTAAAGAGGCTATTCAGTGAGGATCCTTTAATACTAGTAACGTTGATTACTGACACGTTGAAATAGCATCGTTGCCCTCAGAAGGCGTTGCGAGCGATTCCGTATAAAATTTCGCATTCCGATACACGAGACATTGACAAGATAGTGCTGTCGACAATGGAACTTCCCATGCGCGAGGCTATCGACGTTATGAAGACAGCTTCAGCTTCTCCCCAAATCATATGCACATACGTACGTCCGGTTCTTCGGTATAATTCGCACTCTGATGACACTCGCGACAGGTGCTATACAGATCCCAGTACGAAGAACAGATGAAAACCATCACGACCGTTTTGAACAAGCTGGGTGATGAACCCAGTCTTTTGGTGTTCAAAAGTCTCTTGAGACGTTCCCCCACATTGGCGACATATGAATATGCAACTCGATATTGTATAGATCAAACGGGATATTCGATCCAGGTGAATAACTCGAATACATGCAAAACGCTTGGGAAGGTTTTGGAGAATATTCCAAAGTGGGAGTCGGTGTACGATGCTGTGTAATGTACTTTTCGTTCGCAAACATAGAGTACGGGCGGGACTTGGACTTGTTATCTATCTCTACTGGATACCTATCGTGAAATAGAAGATCTGCGATGCCGAAACGGGAACTTGGGAACTTCATTACTCCTTATGTCCACGGCGTGCAAAGTCCATTTCGCGCACGAGCCATGCCGTCAGCTGTCCAGTAGAATCCCTCTTTTCTTTTCAAACCTTGACGACCACATTCAATGTCCAACGAACAAGAAATTTATTCGCTGCTCCCATAAAATCCCTAACCGCTCATACACAGGACCAACGAAAGCCACTGGCAGAAGTCATCTGCCGAAAAGATCCCACCTTGCGCAGGTGATTTTCCAAGCTCTTTCTCGTCCGTTTTTTCGTCCTTAAGGTACAAAGGCTCTGAAGCCAATCCGAACTGTCCCCTCAAAGTCGATCTCATCATTCAAACCGGCAATGGAAAGAACCTTGGAGCCCATCAAGTCAACGTCGCGGAATTGTGTGCCGCATTCCCACTGCCCAACTCTGTAACTCACAATATTCACAATATCATCTGCTCACCGAGAGCGACCATGATCCTTTGAGACAACTCACCGTTTCTGCTGACAAGTATGGGTTTTTTTTTGCGTTGGAAGCGTGCAAGGTGGCTATGAAGTAAGTTGTTTTTCTTTACCTCAGAGAAACGACACTCTGCCCGTGCTACGTTATCGATGTTTTACCGGCGCTCTGTCTAGTCAAAGACTATCATGCCATCGACACACATCTTCCGTCTACGGTGAGTATTTCGGCAGAACGCGCTCTGAATGGGTTGAAGGACAGACAAGATCTCTTTGCCATCTGGGGGTATGTCACAGTCAATCTGGATGCGAGTACCAACCAACTAGCTATGGACAGGTGTGTTACAAAGACGAATGGTACAAGAACATGAAAGAATTTAAAACTGACGTTGATCTTTGCCTCTATGCAACGCGTAAAGAGGAGAAAGACAAGATAGGAGTCGAATTTCGGGATAGGATGAAGAATCTGGCGGTTCCGACTTATGACACGGTTGATGCCATTGTAGATGATCACCATAATGAGATGACAAGTACTACATAGACTGGATATCAAACATCCAGGGCATTGTCGATGGAGTTTCTACTTGGAAGGAGATGGAGAGACTAGTTGCACGTATCTACTCGGTTGTAACGTGTCTGCATCAACTTCACCACATACGGCTGCGTATGACCTGTGTATATTCTAGTAAATGAAGAGAAAGCTACGAGGAGCTAAGCCGACGCGGGCGACATGGTGGTAAAGAAACAAACGAGTAAGGTACGTAACAATAGGTAAGCTAAAAGATATCCCTAATACGAGCGGTAATACGGGCGCCTTACATCAGTAAAACTTGAAGAATAGCTTCGTAGTCAGCAGTGGTAAAGGACGACAATCAGGGATTCTCTGTGCAATATCGATCACGTTGTTATAGCCTGACTCGAACGGGATGACCGAATAGTACTAACGGTGGAGCAGGCCGAGAGGAATACGACGAACTCTGGGGGCTGCTAGTAGGCACCAAACGTTACAATACGGTACATCGGAGCTGTAATGATAGCTTTCATCTGTTCGGCGTACTAGGATGTGTATAGCACCTAAATATCACTTATCATTGGATATAAATCCAAACCATAAAGGACGTAAATATGTGCGTATAGCTTGAGTACGTCGTCTACACAATCGGAATGGGTGGGGAGCCCATCATCAAAAGCAGTGTTTTGTCAATCTTTCGTATATCGAAACGCAAGATCTCATACGGAATCGCTCACGCGTCCTCCGGAGATCCGAATACAAGAATACTACCCCAACGTATTAAGTAACCATAACCTTCACAGCATGAATCAACGAATGTCATTGAATAGCCTCGCTACCAGTTGGTTATTAGAGCTCCTCTCAAACCCGCAATGCTAACTTTGAATCTATATCCTTGATCGATACAAGTAGCCTACGCATCCATCAGTGGACATTTCCGAAGGCTGTTGGGATCAAATGAGGTACTCTAAACTCCAACTCATTTAACTTAAGTAGTACCTTCAACACCTGCTGATTATGTGAATGTTTCAGAAGTACGCATTTACCTGACATCTAATGAACTATACGGCCAAATATCGCATTCTCGTTCTTCCGCACCTAAGAGAACAACGACATATCTGGGTAATAGATCATGGTGGTGCCTACCATTCCTTTCCTCGGTTACCTCCTGCGGCTTAAGCAATACTTTGACAGCCTTCAAGATGATCAACCGGTGGATGTATCGACACCGGACACTTACGTTGTTATAAAGCCTCGTAGTGTCCAGGTCGCGGGTGCCATAAGACTCTAAGCTACCATACTTAATCACCTTGGGAGTAAATCGCTGTATGACAGATTTTGAGCATTCATCAATGTTTGACCTAACTGATGCGAGGGTCCCTCCACTCCTGTTATACAGCCTCACAGCCTGACGCCTCTATTTCATTTATACGATAGCGGTTGCGCCTCGGTACGCACATCACAGGAACACTGGCCCTCAGCGGCTGAACATCAGTTGACCGCAATCATCGCTCTTTCTTTGCTCTATGCTTACAAGCTATCTTGAGTCCCCTAGATGAAACTCGCTCACACAGGTAAAGTTACTCTAGCGCAATGGGTTGTGATTAACTAACAGTACAATTAGTCTAATGCGCCCATCACGATGGTCCATATCAATCAACTACGGTACTTACCCATATGTGAGCACAGCTATTTACGGATAAGTGCTGTTCCCGGTCACATATTTTTATATGTGGTGCATGTTGTCGTCTCAAGGTAAATGCACCCACCTTCTTGAACTAGATGGCTCCTACTGACATTGATATTGACATAGTCAGTCTTGTTGCCTTACTTGTCGAGGGGATCCTCTACGGCAAGTTTGAACGCTTGCCGCTCCTCACACAACTCGTGCTAACGCTAAGGTGTATTATAGGGATACTTCTTTTCCTTTTTAGTATCCTGATGTTAATTCTTCTACGTGGACGCATGGCCAGGAGGAGAGGGTTAACTAAATTCCGTCCACCTCGTACCCATAGGGAATTCAAGGTTCACATTGCATCATTCCTAATGGCTTTAATCATGCTCTTGTTAGGCAGCATGGTGAGTTCTCCCATTCTTAGACTTGAAGTTCCTTTGAGAAACATTCAATAGCACGTCAGCGTTGACCTCTATCGTATTCTTGATGCTTTCATCTTCCAAGCTTCCATTCAAACGCCAAACCAGACACTCTCAGCTATTAATTCCCGCACATTCCTCGCTAAAGTCTCCATTTATTATCTTCAGACTCTTGTTGGAGATGGCTTCTGGGTAAGTTGCCGTTTCAATGCCTCTAATATGACGGGACTTATCTGACAATTCTGTTTTACTGCAGCTCTATCGTACCTATGTGATTTGGAACAATGATAAACGAATCGGTGCAGCATTACTGACCTTTCTATTAGCAAGCGCAGGTACGACCCTTTCATTTGGCACGGTGTGGATAATTTCTGACAGGCTATCAGCAATTGGTATCCGCGTTTTCGATCTGTATAGCCACACATCGAATATTGGCGACCCGATCTTCGCATCCCAAAACCATGCATGGGCGATATCATATGCAATGTTGACACTGACCATTAACGTGGGAAGCACAGGTTGGTATTGCGCTGGTACTCGGGCTATGGCTCTAGCTAACTATTCCCTAGTCCTGATTGCCAGCCGTATCTGGTACACTCATCGAAAAGCTGCGCAGTTGTTCCCAGAAACAATGCAGCAGCCATGCCGATTGCCCACGGTCACATTTATTGTGATCGAGTCCGGAGCTGTATATTCTACCTGTCTCATCATCCTCATAACACTCTATCTCTGCGGAAACTACGCGCAATACATCGTAAACGATGCGGTGAGGCTCTATTAAGTCTGTTTCGTTACCGGGGTGCTGACCAGAGAATAGGTGACGCAAATCATTGTGAGCAATTTACCTCATTATTCGAAGTCTTCCACTGAGATATGTGTGAGGGGATTGTATTTACCTCAATCATTCTCCACGTCGTACTGGGCATTTCAAATTACCCGACGACATCCGAGTCAGGTGCTGTGGGCAGCCGGTGTGCAGCTACGCGAAGACATGCTCCAGTTCTTCGGAGACACTCTGCTGCCTCGCAAGAAGTAGATGCACCCCCCGAAGTGCTTTGTAGGCGTCCAGTAGTAGTCCACATCAGGAAATCGTGGTCTGAGGCGATCGATCAACCTAGATTACCACCCAATTCCCAAACTGTACCTTAAAGTCAGTCTCAGTGTATTCCACTTCACAAAATGACTCGACTTTGGGTTCTCAAGCTGCCAAGTCCAAGATTAAAATTTAAGATATGAACGCGCAATGACTAGGCGCGCAACAAGCGCCAATGCGTGCTTTCCGTGATGCATAGCATGTGATTTAGGAAGGCAATTCTTGGATTTGAAGTCGGAACCCGAAACTCATCACAAACCCATCTATTTCTCCGCATAGTGGTTATAGCACCACGTTGCTCAGTGCTCATTGTCAGGACTAGTAGTGAGCTGAGACCCATATCATGACATATGTACTCCTTGTGGTACACATCATTTCGTCGTTGTGTCGCCAATTATACTCTATTCTACCCAGCAGCGGTATCTGCATCACGACACTGCGTCGCCGACTCGACAAATGTTCACGAATTTTTGGTCACCAGTCCTGGTCATGGGTTACTATGACGTGACTGTGGCGTTTCTGGTCATCTGTTTCAATTTCCGCTGCCGATCTGAGTACTGCTTGACTTGCAGCACACAAAGTTCTTGGTTATGTTCTCAGTGTTGCGAGGTGAACTACCATACGAATCGGTGGGGTGCAGTTGGTCGTAGCACAGAGTTACTTAGTATACACTCATCATGTACATGTAGTACGGATCCCTGTCGTTCCGAACCACTGCAGGATAATATCTATCTATCTGTTCATTCCTTTTCTTCTCCATCACTGCCTGTACTCAAATATCAAAACACCCAACTTTCCGCCCTCGGGTCAGTTGCGGCTTCGTCTCGGGTCGCATCATTGCATTGAGCAAATCTCATGTCAAGGCGGGTTCTAAGCCTTTCTATCCTGATCTGATTAATGTGATCACCTGGTGAGCAAAGTCCGAGCCCACTAATACAGCGGAATTCTTCACAGTCAGTCTTTCACTGGTTATATCGTAAGTATTCAAGCGATAACGCACACTGGGTAGGTCTCCCTCCAGTGGAACATCATGCCATGGTGTTCGCCGCTGTCGGTATCTCCTTCAAAGCCTGAGCCGAATTGATCGGGTCGCTGATAGCAAATATAGCTAAGCATTCCTACATATATGCACCTGTTGTCCTCGACTTCAACTTCCTTTATCCCGCTTTTTGCATGATTATTCAAAGGTATGTATCATGACACCGCCCCGACATCTAATGGATAACTGAAATAGAACAAGGATATGGACCTAGGAGCATTGACAAGACTAACGGTGAGCTCATCAATACCAAACAACCTTGTACCGGATATGTCCTGTAACACATGTCTCATGGAGCGCGTACAACGCGGTAGGATACACTCAAAAGAATTACCAAATCATACCCGAACGTTTGTATTCAATACTCTAGTCTCTCAACAATACACCATCAATCTTACCAAAATTCAACCTATGAATGTAATTGCCAGCGAGTACGACCCAAACCTGATTAGTACATCATTTCCATTCTAGGATTCCTTGGTATTGATATAACATATCCATTAGCACTTCGACTTCTTCGTCGACATATCCAAATGCTATCTCTCGCAGACTGCGATGTAAAATCC
Source organism: Paramarasmius palmivorus (assembly GCA_037176845.1). NCBI lineage: Eukaryota > Fungi > Basidiomycota > Agaricomycetes > Agaricales > Marasmiaceae > Paramarasmius > Paramarasmius palmivorus. Next base: position 67,359 of record JAYKXP010000126.1, read on the forward strand.
GCTCTACATCACATCGTGTTTGGCTTTGCCGGGCTTTTGGTCACTGCTTTATTCCATGGTTCGTTTCATTGGGTATGGGTTCCCAGTTCACTGATCACTGTAATCTGTAAACAGGAGCACAAGGGGTACTTCTATGGATATGCATCAAAGCACTGTGGTATGTATCTGTAAAACCCTTTCCATTGCTGACTGCTCACCCCCAAAAGCCAAAGAGAAATTTCGACCCGTTTATCAAAAGCCCGAATTGGGCTCATGATAGCCACAGTCACCATGATGGTTTTGTGAACCATAGTTGTCGCTCTATGGGCTGCTGAGATCATCCTCAACGTCAAGCTTCTTTCCTCAGAACAAGCCACATGTTACGTCCCCCTTAGGGACGATGCCCTAACAGGAGCAACGGCTGTTATTATATTCATGAACGTGGGTTTGGATGGTCGATGGTAGTCCCGAAGACAAACCCACGTATTCAATAGATCTTAATCGGCGACGCGATTTTCTTCTGGAGAGCTTGGATGCTTTGGAGACATCGGCGTATGATATTGGTTATTCCGGGCGCGTTGTTGGGATTGACAGCAGGTGCGTAACTAACGGCCCATCAAAATACATACACTAATCAATCAGCGATCAGTTTCTTCTGTGTGCGGGACGGTCCTCTTCCTAAATAAAGGGCGTGATGGCACTCTATTGATGCAGAGCATTGCCTATGGTCTTTCAGTGATCACGAACATGACAATTATTACTATCACATGGTATTACACATGGTCAGAGCTGTTCCTATTCAAATCAACAACTCGTTATCTTACTCATCTAACCATTCAAAGGCTCCATCGTAAAGCCGTTCGGGCGTACAGTCGCGGCAAAAAAAGTTGCAATGCCTTATTGGGAAGGAGATTCCCATCTGCCCTGGGAACATATTGTAGCGCGAAGAACTTCGCGAAATTATCACCTTTCACACTCACCTTTCTATCTTAGCTTCATATGATGCAAAGTAACTGATTGCGCTCAAAAAATGAGGGGAAAGACATGAGGTCCCTCACAGTCTGTGCTGAACCAGTAACGTACATCGATCCATTTTTGGAAAATCTTGGGGTCGTGGGACTGATCTACCCGAAAAGGCATTGCAACTTTTCTTGCCGCGACTGTATCTAAGAGCAGACCATCGACAAGCTCGACATGAAAAGATACTGGTACTCATCGTGGAAAGTGGTGTGATATATCTGATCGTACTCGTGCGTTTGTCCATAGTGCCTCTGCCGTAATGATCGTATTTGACTTTTCATCTCTACAGATCGTTGGTGGTATATGTTCATTCGTAGCGGTCTCCCTCCTGGGTCGCTCATTCGCATGGCTCGTTTGTGCGGCAGTCGTACAGACTCTAGGTGCTAGCTTTGTGGTAAGCTCTACGTCTAGCATTTCTGAGATACACTCGTTGATAAGGGCGTTGTAGAGTATTTACCCGACGTTATTTATCGTTGTAGTCTTCCTACAGAAATCAGTGTGGGACTCCGAGGGAGACGTGATGAGGGTTTAGTGCTGGGGTATAAATACCACTATATGTCCTGAATACTTTGGATTACTGCACTCGTGAATATTTATGCATGAAAGTGTGATGTAGGGATTTGTAGCCATCAGTTGCTGGTGCAGTTCTAGGACCCTTCGTTGCCTCGCAAGAAGTTGATGCACCGCCAACCTTGTACTGTGTAAGCGTGGTCTGAAGCGATCAACCTGGATTACCACATTAAGACTACACCTTAATGCCGATCTTAGTGGGATGAGCAAGTGGAAGTTTCCGTGATTATTTGACGCATAGAAGGGACCTCAGACACCGCTCCTTGTTTCTTTTTCTCATCAATGCATCTTCCCGTTCACTTCCCTTTTTCATTCACATGGACAACGTCCGACTTAATCACTTCAACCAAGGCGTGGGCATTACAGCTTACCCCCACCACTCAGCCATCAAATTTCCTTTTTAGGTTGTGATGGAGTGCGGCATACTTGCTCTTCATACATGCTCTCGATACTACTAGCTCGATGGGCACCACACATCGTTTATCAAAATATGAAGCAAAATGTGTCTACCATATTCATGTAGTCCTAACTGTAACAGGCTAAAATGCCCAACCAGTGGAAATTATTGAGCGTCCGATTTTGGGCACGCTAATGAGCAGCTTTAGGTGAGGGATGTGTCTCGTCACGGTCGCTCGAAGTTGTATAACGGAAAAGATCCGCCGCGATAACAGGGAGCCACCTGACAAAGGAGACAGAAATCCTTGATACACACAACTAAACCTCGCTAAGTTTATTTGAAGCTACACAATCAAGAACAAAAACGGGACATAGCGGAATGAGGAAGAGTGAGTCGTGCCATTGGGCCCAACATCGAAAAAGGAAATTTGATGGCTGAGTGGTGGGAGTAGGACGGTACTCGAGAATTGCTGTAATGCCCACCCCTTGACTTCAACCCTGTTCTCGTTGAGCATCGCGTAATGACCGGCTGTGAGTGCTCGATTCACGCTCTCCTCTCACGCCGTTCTCTTACAAATGATCAATTCACATCGGGTTTTCTCGTGTTCGCTTTACCTCTGCAGTTCAATATTAAAAGCCTCAACCCAAAGGTGATACCTCGATTATCAACGCTCCAGAGTTGAAATCTTCTGGCCTCCGAGTTCTGTGTTTGAGACTTGACATCTCTACGCACCATTACCGTCAACATGCTTCTTCTGCACGCGGACGTGATGATATCGTTCCTGAGTCCTTCTACATCAAAACCATCCAACCTTCCTCGGGATCCTCATGAGCAAAGGTGAGGCGCTCCTCCGAGGAATACAACATAGCTCACCACCGACGCTTTGTCCTGAATCCGATCCAGCACTCAGATCTTCACGCGAATAGCTTAGAATTCTTCGAATCCTCGGAGGATGTAAGGACCTCCTCGTGTGTAGGGCGCCGAATCGGTGTAAAACTCTGCAATAAAGGTTGCTACAGTGCCTAGTAGAATTCATTGCGTCATGCCGTTTGAATGCCGGCATGGCACCCTCTTCTCGTATCACTCGAAACCCGCCCCAAATCCTTGTATCTTTGAGTGAAATATGCATAGATATAAACCTTTTCCAGACTTCTAACAAGCATGATATACAAGCTGAGAATACCCTGATTTGTTGGTAGATAATCATGCTGAGAAGTGTCGGGGCGAACAAACGGATCAACGCGGCATGACGCATTGATTGTTACTACTGACTGTAGGGAATATAACGTCTCTTTCTAATGGTAGAGTGGTGAGTGCTCGTAGGATAAGCGCGAGATAGGTCACACTAGGAAGGTTCAGCTGGCGCAAAACTGTTCCTAATACCAACTTGAATCCAGGTGCTAATACCTGATCTTTGGTCTCCAATAACATCTAGTGGATGATGAATAGACTCTTTCACAAAGGATTTCAGTGTAGCAGGACCGTTTCTGGATCTTGATCAATGCATTATGAAACCGATGGGGAATTTAATCGCGCTCTAAGGTCTAAAACTGTACGTGGGTGGTGGAGGATTGCTTGCGCAACAGGACATTGTCAACCCTCTGATGCTACTATCCCCAGTGCTTTGGAACCTACGCGAAGAGCCTAGAATACTTGAGCTTTTGCTCAATTCTAGTCATAACAAGCGATGAGTAGCATTTAAGTTTTCAAAAGAGCAGCTAGTGATAGGGTGATAAAAGATTTCTCAGTGGCCTCAGAGGTTTGCCACCATCACTAACAAAAGACTCCGTTACGGTATAGTGGCTAAACATTATTGCCTCTCATGCACCATGTGTGGTGAGACGCGCGATAGCCCAGGGCTCGATTCCATGTAACGGAATGCGTGCGTTTGAATGTTTTTGTTCCGCGGAAACTGGTGCGGGAAGGCTCGGTCAAGGGATGCCAATGAACTAGTTGAAGGGTACCAACAGCACCAAAAACAGAGATTGGAAGCAAAAAGGTAGTTTGATGATCCACCTGCCCCAGTGAGGCTCGAACTCACGACCTTCCGATGTTTAATGTTGTCTGCACTGAGTGTTATAACAGTCGGACGCTGTAACCAACTCAGCCATGGGGCACATGCTCGAGATTGCACTGATGTGGTCATGGCGGCGTCATTGATGTAGGCGTTGAGCTGGCCCTGTTCGCTTCTTTTTCGGTTCCGCACTTTTGCTGTTGACCTCCATCTCCAACCCTTTCGTCCAATGCAAGAATCGTAAATCGTCCATGTTCCCTTCCAATTTGACACGAGCTAATACATCTTTAGCAGGATTCAGCTTCTCCGTGCTCTCCGTCCAATTACGCAGCAAGCTTACATTGTCAAATCTCTCGACGCAGGAATGTCACATACCAGGTACGTCTCAATCCACTGCTTTACTCTCTGAAACTCATCTCTATATCATCACTAGTCTCCATGGAGCGTTCCTCAAAATTCAATACACACCTTCCATACCACAACGGTAACCACACCCGTAATGTGCGATGACAAGCCTCTCCCGTCTCCAATCAATCAATGCGCCCTCGTTTATTCGAAGCCGTCCACCTCTTGAGACTCGCCACACCCACCTTGACGGTTATCGTTATTCGCATGGTATGGTCTCAATCCGTCCCCATACCTCTATCCTGCTAACATTGGCTAGCACAAGAAACACATTTATCCTTCACCGCGGCGTATCGCAAGCGCAGGAACACGCACGAAGGAATGCCAGTGGTTCAGGAAGGGTGGGAATGGTGATTCGGGGTACGTCTTATATACTCCACTGCCGAAATCAACGCGAGCTGACTTATTCTCCTTCTCCACCGCCCAGATCTACACCCACACCCACGCCGTTCGCCATCCCTCCCCTCAAAGATCAGGTGTAGGCGCCCCGTTCAATACCTACACCTTATCGTCTACTGTCCAATCCATTGCTCTCCCTCCCGCCACCTCTCTGTGACTCTTATCATCGGACATCGAACCGTGTGTATCGACGAAGCTGGGTCATTCCGACCATTATGTGGCCGACATCCTCTTCTTTCCTCGAACGAGTACATTGATCTTGCCCTCTTCCCCCAGAACACGGAGATACGCCGGGTGGGGGGCAATAAGGGAAGCAGAAAGCATGTAACACGACATTCATATCCCCAAACCCACTACCACACTCCAGTGTCCACCCTTTCTGCGCACTCCGCTCTCCCAACATGGCATAGAACCTCCACACTAAATTGAATCATCTGTGCCCGTAACTCAGTGGTAGAGTGTGAGATTGCAATAGACCTGTAATGGATCCGATACAATCTTGAAGCCGCGTGTTCGAACCACGCCGGGCACTTTCATCGCCGACCCGTTAAGTTTTTCGTCCCTCTCGTCACCGTGAAATCGGCACTGTCTTCTTAGCCTGTCAAAGGTAAACACCTTCCCCCTTAGCTCAGGGGTAGAGCGCTTAACTCGTAGGATCAGAGGCTGTGTGTCACGATGAAGAGGCCAGTCGTTCAAATCGGCTAGGGGGAATTGCCTCTGTCTCTACAATAACTTTTGTTTACCTTTTCTTTTAGCGCATACGGAAAACGATAGGATCGACCGGACTCTTCACTTCCGGGTAGTGGCTGCGTGTCATACTTGTCTTTAAATTTACGTTCGGGTCTATTGGACGCTCATGATACTAAGGGCGATGGTGAAGTAGTCTACCGGCTATCAGCTTCACAGACCTCTCAATAAAAGGTCTCCAGTTTTAACTCTGGCTCGGACCTATCCCATGTTGGTTTCTATGTTTTTTGATATATATGAACTACAAAGAAAAGTGTTTTTTCCAGTCTATTGACTTTAACTCTCGCTTTCGGCTGGCCAGTCGTTCGGGTCTGGATGTTGTGGCGAAGAGCTGATAGGTAACGAAAAAGGCCCGATGGTGAAGTAGCCAGGTTGACCCATGCCTTGAGTTTCACAGATGAAAGGTCTCCAGTTCAACTCTGGCTCGAGCCTATGTTATACCCGATAGTATAGTTTTTTTGGGAAACGTGATGTACTCAACTAGAGTGTTTATTCCGTTCCTCCCTTCGTTGTTAGATCTAGAGCAGAACTCGTCTCTCGGTTGAAACTTGATCTGAGAGGTTCTATCACGTCTATCCGCGTATTCCGCGTCAAGACTCGATCGATGTGGTGAATTCTCCAAATGCACATCTACACCTCTGTTATCCGCACCGCTCTATTATTTACACTACTATCAGGACGAAATTTAACATCTCCATTGAGCCCGCCTAGCTCAATCGGATAGAGCGTCAGACTCTTATCTCCTTGTTGTATTGTGAATGATCTGAAGGCTGCGAGTTCGACCCTCGCGGTGGGCTACTACACATAATAGCGAAAACATTTTTTCCCCTTCAATTTACAGAGTCCCCTGAGTGAACGAAAGGGTCATTTCGAGCCCCGGTATGTGTTAGCTAGAGGATGTTCACTGAAATCGGTTCAACGAGTGCTCTCGATCGAGGAAAGGACGGTAATCACGCTTGAGTTCGATTGCATCTCAACGTACTGGTTAGGATTGTGTCGTTTCACGTTTGCTGTCTGAGAGGTATCGATGTAAGTACTTTATCACCTGTTTATACCCACCGACAGACGGTGTTTGCTTGGCTGCTATTAGCCATTCAAACGACTTCCGAATACCAATCCTCCTTAGCTCAGAGGTAGAGCGCTTCACTTGTATTATAAAGGATAAATCATGGATGTACATCGATGAAGAGGCCAGTCGTTCAAATCGGCTAGGGGGAACTATACAGTTCATTCGATGATTTTTGGTCTCTTGATCCGAATGAAAATAACACGCTGTGGGATGTAGTAGATATTTATGAAGACCCCAGGGGTGCTCTCGATATCCTTCTTTGACGCAATTATTGGATGATTCGACTCGGATAGTTGGTAGACTCTTATGAGGGGTTGTAATTTTCAAGCAGCGAGTTGGTGTTCTTCTCGCTCACATTTGCATCGGGTTTCCAACGCATATCATGATGCACACCTCTCCTTAGCTTTAGATCTGTTGTCTCTGAGGAGATGAAATCGCCACCACCTCCAATCTCTTGAGCCCGCCTAGCTCAATTGGATAGAGCATCAGACTCCTCTATTCTTCAATGTAATGAAGTGAGATTTGAAGGCTGCGAGTTCGACCCTCGCGGCAGGCTACTAAAGGACCAGACTGGACTGTCTTTTTCTATTGTTTCAATTTGTGGCAAGCTGGTTCGCGAGGTAACTTGAATGTATCGCTATTGCTATTTATCTCAAGGGTAGAGCATGATCAATATAACTAGGTCTAAGGAGTATTTTATGGGCTGATAAGCTTGACAAACGAAACATAGATCTACCAGGTCTCCGGTTTAAATCTGACAACCACCGTTTTACCGTTTTACATTTGCTGTTGGGTATAGGATCACCTGTTCTTACCCACAGACAGACAGTGTTCGCTTGGTTTCTATTACTCATTCCAACGACTACCAGGTACCAATCCTCCTTAGCTCAGAGGTAGAGCGCTTCACTTGTATGATCTCCGCGGCAATTGAATGTAGATCGATGAAGAGGCCAGTCGTTCAAATCGGCTAGGGGGAACTGATGCAGACGAGGGCATTTTTGATACTCAAGCTCACGAACTGGTGTCGAGATCTGTAGATAAGACGGTAATGAGATCAGTCAACAGTATAAAGTATCTAGTCCAGTTCGTTCACTGTCAACATCTGTTAATGCGCTGTATATCGAATAAACAACTTGAGACGAGGCTTGACGCGAGCGTTGATCTGCGATTGGAATTCTCCGATTATCAAATTAAACTTCAATTTGGAATATAGTTTTGGCGGAATGTCGCGTCAGAACCTAATCCAATGCCAATATCGACATGTTGCCTTCTACGCCACCGGGAACTGCTACACGCTGTGCCGCCTTCAAGTTTCTCCAGCTTTGATATTATCAATCCCGAGGTTGATCCAATTTCAGTCACCCTCGTGTGGGGTAGATAAGACAGCCTCTAGAGCACATTGCCTTCGCTACATTCTTCGCTTTCGTCGCCTTACATAGAGAACTACCACTGGCAGGGCAACAGCGAAAGCAGAGCAGATGGTTCGGATACGATGCTGGGGATAGGTATTGTTACGCGGACAAAGAGAATCTGTAGTTTCAAGTGCTTTTTGCTCGCTCGCACAAGGACGCAGTCGATACTAAGTTCTTGTACAAGAGCCCTTCCTGAATTGACTTTACCCATGTGGTTTAAGACGAGCATGTGATGCCCAGGGGTGAAATGATTCACACTGTACACTAATTCGTCATAGAACATCCAGGGGTTTCCGTCTGCCAGTCTCGTTCCAGAGACGGAGATGTTATGAACGCTCTTTACCGTGCAACAGGACCTGATCGGGTCTTTTCGTTCCGACGGCAACAAGACGGCATAAAGGATCTGCTATGCTATGCATGTGGCGCCTTTGACTTAAACCACACGCGTGACGTCGTTTCCCGCTGCCTTGACACTTTGGTCGACATGAGCTGGTGTTTTAGCCATACGGCTCGCAGCTCATCTCCACAGCACATAATACAACTCTTTCGGCGATCGCTTTCGGCAGCGATGCTGTCGCACTTCGTCGTAGTTCTATCCCCGTTGACCACGGGTTGCTTCGTTGGCATCTCATTGCTTTACCAATATTAATTCACCGGGACCCTGGTTTCCCTGGAATCCATAATTAATCATTCTATTCCGAGAGGCTACTCCCGGAGCATCACTGCATCCAAAGATATATCAACGAATCGAAGCTCGACGAGAAAAGTGCTTCACACTCTATACAGCTTTTCCTCTAGATCCATTCGGACTAATTTTAAGCATAGTGTGCTGCTATTTAAATAAAAACGGGATTTCTTCCTCCCCTCAACCACCCCGTCACCGTTCTTACAGCATTCACTCCTCAACTCACTTTCTCGCCGACAATTCGTCATATCAGGATAGAATCGGCGAAAATGGCTGCTGGCAAACTCATCAATCTCGTTGCTTTGGCTTCATTGGCAGTTCTTGGGACATCCTTGGTTTTCAAGCCTGTCAAGGCTCATCGTGGTATACTTCAACGCGAGCTCAACAATAACAGCGTTGTCGGAGATTCTTCACATCTCGCTTCGTCTAACACACTGAGCAACGACGCCATTGGGTCAGGTAAAGTATGCCTCGCCTGGTCCAATGGCGAAGATCCTGCACTCGCCAATTTTGTTACGGACTTTGCTGGAATGTACTTATTCTGTACTGGCTATTGTTGGTGCTTTGCTGATATGTCTTCAGCCTCTACACTTGGAGTCCCAATCTTCCCACCGACCTTCATGGTTATATCGGCGTTCCCATGTTATGGGGTCTAGACCAGGTTAACGATTTCGACAGACTGGTGAAGCCTGGGTATGCCAATTGGGTTCTTGGTATGAACGAGTAAGTGGCTTAACCCATTTCGCCACGACCCATGCATTGATTTTGATTTAGACCCGATCAAGCCGGCCAATCCAACATGTCTCCTCAGGATGCAGCCGCACTGTGGCAACAACATATTCAACCTCTTGCTTCGCAGGGCTACCAACTCGTCTCACCTGCCTGCACATCCGATCCCAGAAGCAAGCAGTGGATGAAGGGTGAGTAACCTTTTCCACTGAATGCCTTTACATGTAACAATTACACTGAGCCGTTATAGACTTCTTCAGCGCCTGCGCCGGCTGTACTTTTGATGCTATCGCTGTTCACTATTACGATACTTCGGCTGATGGATTAATCGCCTACCTCGAGGACTTCCATAACACGTTCGGAAAGCCAATATGGTTAACCGAATTCGCTTGCCAGGTGCGTTTTTGATGCATATTATGTTTGATATCAACATTAAATACTATCTAGAACTTTAACGGAGGTACTCAATGCTCTGTTGAAGAAGTCCAGCAATTCATGAGCACAACCATTGATTTCATGGACAGCACTGACTGGGTTCAGCAGTATTGCTGGTTTGGTCAGCCTCGTTTCTTATTCTTGATTGTCCCTGAAGTCTAACACTAGATACTAGGTGGGCTCATGAACAGTGATGGTAGTCTTACCGACCTTGGCCGGCAGTACCTCTTTGATCACTAAGCAGATGGAATGAATAATACCTCTTCAATTCGACATTCTCTAGTTATGGGGTCATATCTTTTGTGTGTGCTTTCCCTGATTTATCAAACGTTTTTTGTTCTACCCAGATTGTGTTTAGTCCTGCTTATCGAGCATAGTTGTTGCAATGTGGATCAGTTTCGTTTGCGACAGATCGCATCTCTTGCCGCTCCGCAATCTTTGCTGTTGACCTCCGTCTACTCTCGCCGTTAAGAAGCATGAATCGTCCGTGTTACTTTATGATCCGACTCGGGCTAAAATCTCCTTGGCAATATTCAGCTTCTCTGTCCTCTCAACGTCCAACCCTTAACAATAACAGATCGGATTTCTCAGCCCAGGAACATGAGAGTTCTCGGATACTAGGTACTGTACTATTTCATTTGTTTCGGATGGCGGACCTGCGGTGACTATGGAGAATTTTCAGGAATTGACGCCCAAAATGGCCAAATTTAGGCGAAATTCGGGACGTTAGCGCTGGTATCCCATCGGGCTCGGATGATCATCCAGTGTCCTGTGAGCAACTAGAAATTTCGGCTCATCCCATGTCTACTCCCTGGAACACATTCTACATATTCATTTGCCTCCACGGTGCATTCCTCAAATTTAATACTCGCCTTCCATAGCCCAACGATAACCACACCCGTAATGCACGATGAGAGACCTCTCCCGTCCCCAATTGATTAATACGCCCTGTTGTTCGTTCTCGTTGCTCTCGGAACTCTGTGCACCATCGTTCTACTCGAACTGTACACTCAATCCATCGCCTCAGCTCTGCCCTGATACCCGCAACAACTGGCTTGCGCAAGTTCAAGAAACACCGTATCACGGAAACAAGACCACACACACTGGGGAACGTGAGAAGTTTGGGAAGGGCAGGAACAATGATTCAGGGTACGTCCTACATACCCACTGCCGAAATCAAGTAGGTAACTTCCCTCTGCACTTCACTTGTATGATTGAATACTACTGGAGTAAATCGATGAAGACTCGGAGGCCAGTCGTTCAAATTGGCCAGGGGGAAATGCTTCATCATTTGGATTGGCTTTATTTACTTTCTTTTGGCCCATACCGGCAGACGATAGCATTGGCCAGACTCCTCGAACTAACCCCATACTTCCGGGTAGTTGCTACATACTATACCTATCTTTGCAACCTATGTTTTTTGTAGCATACCCTTTGTTCGAGCTAATAAAGAGAGTATTTGTTCCGGCCATTGCATCCTCATTGAGGTGACAGACAAGACGTGAGTATCATTAAGGCCGATGGTGAGGTCGGCCAGCTATTAGATCCCCCTAGTTTCCTGTGAAGTTTGATGTACTGAACGAGCGTATAATCCAATTTACCATCCCTTCCTTCAAAGCAAGTAAACCGATGACCCCGGTATAGGTTCGAGATACACAGACATAGATCTACCATTGAGCACGCCGCTAAATATTAAAAATCGCCAAGAACGTACACGGAGGTCGCCACTACCTCAAAGATGGAACCTTCTTTCCCAAAGGGCAAAGTGCTCTCTTTGTTGTAGGACTAGTTATTTATGCAGTACCCGTGCTCACATCGCAAGCTGAAGTACATCCCTGCTCTTGTAGAGTGAACGGAAGGCGATTTCAAAATTGTATTTGGAACATTTTGGTCGCAGGTGTTGACTAGTATTTCAGTGTTACAGAAAACTCGGCTAACCTGATCTAATGGTACCTCGGCAAACATTCTAGCTTTTTAGCTTGAATGGCTCCAGGGCACCCCTCTACCTCCCCATAAGTAAGCGGTCGAACTCACCGAGTAAATACGTCAGTGTTTTATTTTTATTTGTTTCCTGAATGCTCATCATCCTTCGTTGGCGCTCTAACTGGAGCTGTCGGGTGTCAGGAGGGCTTCAATTCGGAAAAATTGAACCAGAAGATAAGCATTTTGGCCAACGACATACGGTCATTTGACGACTCTACACACCCGAGATTATGCCTAGCCGCGTTTAATCGCAAGTCTATTGTCGTAACTGCGGCCTCGAGGCAACTTTTCCGCCTGTTTGGCAGTCAAAATGGTTGATACATGAATTGACATGTCAAAGAAGAGGTACCAATCAATCCTCAGCGCCTGGTGAACATTCACTTCTTCACAAGCTACCGCCGTCGTTCAGTTCGTCATGACATTCTCTCGCATTGACTCCGAAATTAAAATCTAACATATATGGGTTCGAACATTGCAGTTCAGTTTGCTCCCCTTCCCAAACTCATGTCAGGCACTTGTGTCGCTGCTAATCCAGATATATCTAGTATTGGTGTTCGCATTGCCGTCTACGCTCAAACTTTACTCAGTTATGCACCCGCATTTTTGTTCACATATGACGGGAAGCTCGACTCTGAGGAGGAAAGGGGCCTTTTCAAAATCTACACGCCACTCCTCATCTCTTCAATGGGACTCCTTGTAACGACGGTGATTCAAGAAGCCACTATTGGCCTTGGAAATCATCATATTTTGATCGTCTTAAACTTGGTGTGGATGATGAACGCAAGTGCACTAGTACTTTGCGTTGTGCCCACGACAGAGGTGCTAAATCGTCCTGTGCTAAACGCTCCTGTTGTATGATGATTTTGTTTCTTACTTGGAATGATACTGAATGATATTGTTCCATAGTCTAGGACACAGCCACACATTAGGCGTTTGCTTTTGTGGTGGCCACAAAGACATCGTCAAATGTTGGGTGTGGTTCTCGTGAGCTTCACTCTTACGGGCATGTCCATCCTGGGATTATGGCATTGGATAGTTCTGGATATTCCCGGATTCGAACGAAGCGCTCTACCTAGCCAATGCTTTGACGAGATCACCACGACATATCTATTCATCCCCTTTCCCATCACTGATCGCCGTATCCGAACACTTTCTCTCATATTTTACTCGATCATGGCCCTTCCACTGATCAATATTGAGATAACGGTCATGGTCTTGAACGCTATCAACCTTTTCCTCATATCGCCGTTGAAAAACGCTCATCAGGGGGACTTCCTCGGAATCATTCGATCGGTTTCCTTCCTGTCCAATTGGCTGTACACGCTGATTACCGTGTTAGCTCTTCCAATCTTTGGAAGAAATTGGGCCTGGCTCGAACCACGAATGAAATGCATTCTGGCTGTGCTTGTACCTCTGATCATCACCGTTCACACCCTGATTGATACAGAACTTACCATAAGGAGGAATGCGAGCCTAGTTCAAGACGGGGAGAAGCAATGGACGTTTGGGCAAGTTCTAGCTTTGCTGCTAGTATCGCTTCCTATCATGGAGGTGGTATCCATGTTCCTCAATGGGACGCCTGTTGGGAAACGCGTCCGTAGGTGGCTCCTGGACGTCGTAGAACTGCGTTGGCTACTCAGAGGACTGCTCCTTCCTAGTCATCAGCGCTGGACGGAGCTCCATGATCAGATTGATGGTGCCATCACCGAGTCTCGTGCAGCCTCTGCGGATCTTCGCCTTGAAGTAGATAAAATGGGCGCAATTCTACTTCCATGCGTTGCTGCTTCCAACATTTTCTCAGTTGGTTCGCTGCTTCTTGTAGCAGACCAAACCCTGAAAATCGCCCATGAAACTTTGACGGTCTCCCGACATCCTCCCATGTTCTTTAAACCCCCAGAAATACCTCAGTCCATGTTAGTGCCAGTATTGCCCCCAAATACCCATTTTCCCAAGCGAAGAAAGCGCAACACGACTCCTTCAGACGAAGGTCGCGTTGATCTTGCCTTGCGGCGTCTCATCCATGCCCTTACGGAAGCCCGGGACAGCGTTTCAGTCGCACAAAGCGTACGATTTCCCGACATCACTGATCAGAGTCGATTCAATGTTGTCAACATGCACATACAACATCTTTTGGACATACTTGATACGGCCTTGACCACAACCAAGGGTCTGTCGTTAGCAGACGCCTGTCTGCCCCTCGAGGAGAAGATATCGCGAAACAATACTCTCGCCACATATGCTATTTTAGCTTTCACGATATTGTTGGCGAGATGTCTACGAGTATGGTCGGCGATCTAGAGTTCCAAGACCGGCTGGATAAAGGTATCGACGGGGAGGTTGATTACAGTCTTGTTCCCATGGTTGATGTCAATAGGAAGGAGGGTTTTGAAAAAGTGTAGATTTGCAGCTAGTCCACTATGATAATTATCTGTTCCGAAGCATATCAAGAATTATGTACCATATTATTTCGCGGTTGATAGGGAGACAGTAAAAATACAAATATTGATGCATTTCGGGAGTTCAATTTTCAAAGGGTATACGGATTGTAAATCTATTAGCGTTATCACGCGTCTCCAGAACTTGATAATTAATTTGTTCGACATCTGTGTTCTTAGAACTCTGAGCTCTCCTTAACTCAGCCTGGGTAGTATTGTCAGTCTGGATTCCCAAGACTACTCATGCGTAGTGATGGTAGTCTTACCGACCTTGGCTGGCAGTACCTCTTCAAGTTTGATCACTAAACGAATGGAAAGAATTGATGCCTCTTGGGTTAGTGCATGAATTCAATTTAACATTTTCTAGTTATGATCATATCTTTTGTGGTACTGTGTATCTGTTTCAACTGATTTATGAGACATTATTTGCTCGAACCAGAACGTGTTTAGTCCTGCTTATCGAGCATAGGTGTTGCAATTTGGATCAATCTCGTTTGCGACACATCACATCTCTTCCTAAACAAAGTGTTGTCATAGGTGCAAAACATTGCTTCTCACAAGGGTAAGCTATTGTGTATTGGCTAACGTTATCATACGTTCACTTACTCGAGTGCTACCGGAAGAAGTAGGCTAGTATCTGAAAAGGACCTCTGCGCCTTGCTAACAGCGCAAGCTGACAGCTAAATTGAGAATCGAGGGTCACGAGGACAAATAATGACAGCGTGTGTAATAGCTCCCTAGACGATATGTCTAGGTATGGTAGCTGAGAGCCTTAGTTCACCCGAGACCTGGACACAACGAGGTTTGATAACAACGTAGGTACAAGTACTGGGCAAAATAAGACTAACGAAGGTAAAATAATGAGCTTGTTTATATAGCAATAGTCCGGGTAAACGGGTAATAGGAACCCGGAGATGGTAAGGAATGCATGAATGTTGAGAAGCTAGCGTAGGCGTTACAGCGTGGATCAAGGGGTTCACATTGACATTTAAACTCCCCGTACGCGATGGACCAGCCATTCCTTCTCTTGCTCTCTCCCCATGACTGTCACTCAGTTGTATAACATCTCCCAACCATTTGCCCTCGTCGGGTTCATCTTGACGTTTATCGTCATATACCTATTCCAAAGGTATCGGTCACCGATTGATATTCCCGGACCTCGACATTGTCGATCGCTGCTCGGTGTGAAGTCTTCAAGTCTCAATCATTTTCCGACATTGATATAGATTGCAGGATATGAAGCGGAGTTCAATAGATGCAAGCCCGACACTAAAGACAGCCTATTCCAATGTCACGCTAAATATGGAACCGCTTATCACATTTCGGGTCTTCTATGGGTGCGCATTATCTCCCATCCCTCGTCATTTTAACCTCCTTCTGACGATAACTATGACGCTAGTCAGACATCCTGGTGATCTCCGACCCACGCGCCCTTCAATATATTCTTCACACCTCCGGTTACAGATATCGAAAACCGAATGACGCAAGATTCTTGACACTCGTTGCTTTTGGGCGTGGAATTCTCTACTCGGAAGGTCGGTATATTCCCTTTATGCTGTAGGAGTATTTGGCTGATTATTGCGCAGGGGAATCGCACGTACGACAGCGAAGAATTTTGAACCCGGCATTCTCTGTCACTCAGCTCAAAGAATTTCTCCTGGTTTTCCAGCGTTGTACCAACAATGTACGTCTTATTATCCAGGAGATAGAACCCCATACCATGGAATTTCTAGGCTCTAGACAAATTGGCCGAACGGGTGGCACAGGGGGCTGATCGCCTTAATCTTTCTCTTTGGGCTTCACAATTGGCTCTTGATGCTATAGGGGAAGGTATGTAACAAAGCAACACGCTCACGAAAAAGATAACTGAACGACTTGGACATTCAGCGACGTTTGGCCATGAATTCGGCGCATTGGAAGGACATACGGATGATTTATTCAGAGCTAATAAGCAGCTTGTGTACGTCTCTCCCCGCCGTCTATCTCCACGCCTTCTCACATTAGGAAGTCGCCGATTCGGAGATACTAGCTCCAAGACACTTCTCATACGCGCTATCCAGAGATACATCCCTATCGAGCTAATGGCTTGGCTCTCTAATATCAAACCTTCGAATGACGCCATTGTTACTCGCACTGGAGGGTCTATACGACGAATTGCTGCAAGAGACATACTAGCGAAGGCGAAACAAGAAGCCAAAGGATGCGAATTGGATAGACGCAGGGATATTCTAAGCGTTTTAGGTTCGTCTTATCTCCATCCTCAGCGAAACGTATGCTAAACCAAGAACGTAGTACAGTGCAATAATGCCACTGAAGCAAAGAAGCGTATGTCGGATGAGGAGGTAATATCCCAAACTGTGTACGCACGCCACTCCTACTTAAACAAGCCATTAACAACTTTGCGCAGAGCTATTATTCAAGCAGGACACAGCGTTACAGGTGCCTTTATGGCATGGCTCTTTCACGAATTGGCTAGACATCCAGAAGATCAAGAACGCATATATCAAGAGATCCAGGATTTTCGCTCCAAGAATGGCGCTGATGCCCCACTTAGGGCCGAAGACTATGAAGAAATGACATATCTCACTGCTTGTCTCAAGGTGTGTGACGTGAGTTCCTTCATGGGGGATGTTAGCTGACGAAAGAAAAAAAAGGAAAACTTACGCTATCACCCTGCTTTACCTACTCTCGCACGAGAAGCCACAACTGGCGATATTATCCCGTTAGCTATCCCAGTTGTATCGCCAACCACGGGTAAGACAATCACTCACATTCCAGTACAAAAGGGACAAAGAGTCATGCTGGATTTCGGTTCCTACCAACGGTAAGCCAGAGCCCTTCCTATTAGATTCACTATATTCAAGCTTCCCCGTTTACATAGATTGAAACATGTATGGGGAGAAGACGCTGATACCTGGAACCCGTCACGCTTCTTGAACCAAGACAGGAAGTTGAACTTTCAGTACAACGTGGGAATGTATGCAAACATGTACGTGTTATCGTTGTCTCCCTTCTGTTTATACTCATTTAATTCCAGCTTGTCCTTCAGTACGTGTAATCTTATGCGTTTTCCAATCTCTGATCCCCATTATTCGCGAAGGTGGCGGCGTTCAGGGATGTATTGGGTGAGTATCGATTGTTTCTGGTTTACATCGGTCTAATTTGTGACACACAGATGGCGCTTCGCGTGAGACCATCTCTTTTCTCCGAGAATTGAACTGAAGATTGACCTTTACGCGACCCCGTAGACTCGCTGAGGCACAGACAATCGTTATCGGAATCCTTGAGCGATTGAAGCTGATTCTTCCACCGGAAGGCATAGAGATCCAAGGGGTTCGAAGTGGAATGAATGTGCCAATGGTAGCGGGGAAATGGGACGAGGGCATGCAGGTTCCATTGGTGCTGGAGCGAAGGGAGAAGTGATATTCATAATCTGTACGTGGTGCTTTGCGGAACTTATAAGATAGTTGTATGCAGTGACAACGCTTCAGGTTGATGTACAAACCTTGAAGCCGCGTGTATGTCTCCAGAACCCATAATTATGACCGCTTGTATGCTACGATGCCCTTGACGAATTGCCCGGAATACTATACAGACTCTAAAGTGGTATGGCTTGCGGATAGACACCCCGCTTCGCTCGATTGTTTACCCAATCAAGGAGTAAGGTGTCGAATTGCAACGCAAAGTCAGAAGCTCGCCTGGGAACCCAAAGACCGTTGTCAAGATTCCACAACACGCCGACTATTCTCAGTGATGAGCGAGAGCCAGGGTAAAATAGACAAAAACGTACACGGGAGCTGACACTCCTTTAAAAATGGAACCATTCTTCCCAACGCACATACTGCTTCATACTCCTGCTCCGGGGTATATGGGCCCATTCTCATATTCCGCCACTGTGGGCCGCTCCTTACGTACGACTTGAACGTTTGAATTCGCGGAAAGTTTGCGAGCAGGGACGTTAGTTCCGGGAGAACCTACACGTATTCTCAGTCGATGAGCACGACTAGAGAACGAATACTCACACTTTCAAGTGGTTCGATAAGCCAATTGCTCGCCTCACTAACGATCTCAAGTCCTTCTAGTTCACTTAAATGCACCGAAAGCGCCTCCAGTACATGAACGTCGCAAACCCTCGTGTTTGTAAGATCTGTTCGCAGGTAAAGCGGGGAATCATAAGATCCGCAGGCATTTCCAACCGCATTTCCGATATCGGTGAGACTAATGATACGCTCAGTGTACCACTGACCCCATTCCACGCCTATCTGCGATATCTTCGGCACATGACATCCCGCCAGGAAGCTCGTAACCAGTACCGCCGGAAGTTCGAGTCGTGTAAGGCGTGGAAATGTAAGTTCCACATCCGAGAGAGACGCAACCAGCCGACTTGGTCGGAGATCCAGAACAGTAAGGTGTCGTTGGTGATTCCTAAGGAACTCCAACCCATTCACGTCCATAGGAACACGAAAAACCAATGTTTCGAGATTCGGAAACGTGCATAGAGATAAAACCTTCCCAAACGATTCTGCGAGCAGACGCGCGCATTCATCGTCGACACGACACATCCCAATTGGGGACAACGTAAGTTCGGTGAGGTTTTGTAGCCGAGGAAGAGCCCGTGCCAGCAACGCGAAATATGCACGTAACGCGGTGTCTTTGGAACCGAGGCCAAGTCTACCTATGCGATTGAGATGTGTTCCGATCCTGGCAGGATATATCATATCACCGTCAGAGGGCAAGAATGAATGAATTGGAGCGAAACGTACGGGTGGTGTAGTTGAAGCGACGATACGCTCCTTGCAGCGAGATCGTTGACCTGAAGCGTGTTTAGGCATTTGATGGCTTTGGGTAGTGAACAGAAGTATAGAGAACGATATAGTCGTGGTGTAGCGATTGAGTTGAAGGTGTTGGATACGGAGCAGCAGCTGTGTAGGTCAGGTCTCCAGCTGAACAGGAAGACTCTATCCCAGATCTCGAATGGAATTGCTCTCTCGAGGCTAGACATCTCCTGTCACAGTTTCAGTCAGAGCATCTTGGGAGTAGGAAAAAGTCCACGCACCAATATACCGTCTTCGCAAGGGATCTCCAAGTTTGAAAGGCACCAAAACGTATGCCAGTTATAAGGATGGCGGGGTGCAGGGTCGAATTACCCCATGGGTGAAGCGGTTTTCCAAATATACTGTCAAAGAGTACATAACGCGCCGCTTTAGTAAGTCCGGCGACGTGTCTTGACGGACCAAATGACACGTTACAATCTACCATTCGGCTGTCAAGAATGTTGCGGATGTAGCAAAGTGAATGGAACTGCTGGAAGATACGAGTCCGCACAAATCATTTGGTGTTGCGTGAAATCCTTCATTCTACAGACAAGCTCTGGAGAACTTACCTTCTATATGCTTGGTTGAGATCAGCGCAAAAGAGGACACGAAATCACTAATGATCTCGTTCGGTTGTTTTGTGACTTGTGCGTTATGAGTAGTGAGAACGGTTAGACAACCAACCCCATTGAGATAGCCCCCTTCCCGGGACGCACAGAGCATATAGCATTCAATCACCCAGGAACAAAGCCTAACGAGGAAGACAAGACATGATGGCGGTTCAAGTGAAAGGGCATCGGCAGTTTGTGCCGTAATTACAACAACCGAAATCCCGCCGGCTCCGATGATCTTCTCCGCTATATCCCCATCACCAAGTTCACACCCAACGAAGGTGCAAACGAAAGACTTATCCATGATAGGTCATCAAAACTCTTAGCTCCAGTAAAACAAGCGGGAAAATGGGACGAAGGTTCGATGGTGTAGTTGGTTATCACATCTGTCTAACATATAAGGCCAATATATCTTCCGTTGCACAGAAGGTCTCCAGTTCAAGTCTGGATCGAACCATTAGGCAGCCCGCACACAATTTTTGACCATCGCAAGTATCCGTTTTCTGATCTCCGAGTCTCTTTGTGCTACCTTCCTGACACAAGAAAGGTAGATACTCTTCCATATGCTGTCCAGTAGGTCGGAATCCTTGAATGATTTTAGCTCCCCCTACAATCACAGTACGTACAGATCAACGGGAATCCTGTACCAGACGCACGTACATACATGTTCTAAACCACACAACCGTTGGTTCGATGGTGTAGTCGGTTATCACATCTGTCTCACATAGTCGCTATGCCAGATGTAGAGCACCGAAGGTCTACAGTTCGAGTCTGGATCGAACCATCACTGTTTGATGAGTACGATTCTTTTACGTTTCCATACCCTCACATTGAATTTTCCCTCCGCGCGTGCTGTTATCGATATCGTATGTCAGCAAAGTACCAGCGTTCTTGGTTGAAGTACCTGTACACCATCATACCGTTCACCTATGCGGAACAACAGACCATCCCGACAGACCTTGCCATCTAATCCTTATCCCTTCTCGCTGCCGCATCAGCCAAGTAATCCCCCACCTGTCAAGTTTCAATCTCTCACAGTCATCATCCCCCTTAGCTCAGCGGTAGAGCGCTTCACTCGTATTCTGAACAAATCTTGTTGATGAAGAGGTCAGTCGTTCAAATCGGCTAGGGGGAATGCCCAATCCTCAGTCAGTTTTTCTTATCGACTGTGAAGATACATATTGCTTGACGCAAACCAGATAAGCCCCAGAGCCCGCCTAGCTCAGTCGAATAGAGCGTCAGACTCTTATCCTGAATGAATAGTTCTATACGAATCTGAAGGCTGCGAGTTGTGGGCTGTTCAAATGCACAAGAGTACAAGTTTTGCTCAGGAACAGCGTAAAGTCTTAGTTGCAATATACACCACGCCTGTCAACGTAACTCATGTGAGATTGCAATCCCAGAGTGCCATCTTGAAGCCGCGTGTTCGAACCACGCCGGGTACTGCTGCCATATATGAGGTTAACTTTTTTTGGTGTTGCCTCAAATGCGAAAACTCATTTCATTGATTCTACTCTACACATGGGGGATACGTATGCTAGACCTCTACCCCCATCTGGATTGTGACCGCTGTGGCTGTAAGGAGTGATGACTCTTCAGACGACTAGGGAAGATGTACTCGGAAAGGCGTCGTCGAGTTCTCTTCCTGATATGATGTTGGCTAAAGCTCGAGACATCAGCACCCCCGCGAGATCAAGCAATCAAAAGAACGCACGGGAGGCTGAACGAGCCCTACAATCTTTCCCTGTAACGGGAACGGCATTAGCTATATGAAACGTTTGACAGGAAATTGATCAGCAACAAACGCCACGCCTGATCTTCCTTTAACTCACTCTCTCACATAATCCATTTAACTCGTTAGCCATAAAGAACATCGCGGGTGAGCATATAACGCCGTGTTGTACCTCTCTGAAGAGAAAAGGGGTAGGTTAGCGTGTGGAGAACGACTACGTTGTGAAATTTTGAAAGCCCACCTAGTACCCCCTTAGAATTGGATTCGGAGGACGGGGAGGTGCGGAAGTGGACCCAGGACTGAAACGACACGCAAGGGAGTGTAGGAAAGAGGCGAACGTATGCCCCTCTGAGTATGGAAAGGCGATTGGGGAGGGGTGGATGAGTGCCGAATGGAAGGAAGGGGTGGTCGGAGCGAATCTTCTGCTAAAAACGTTGTGTATCGAGAGGATCGATACAAAGCAATAACGGGGCCTGGAAGAGAAGAGTTACACTCAGAATATAGAGAAAGAGCAAACCGAGGAAGTCGTACCCTGTATCCGTCCAACTTGACACAGTATCGTTCAGAGTCGAGTGGGAGCTGGCAACCCGGGGATAAGGATCAGAGCCTGGCGTACACGGATAAATCGAAATGCATCCTAGAACGTTCCTCTAAACGTGAACGTTTGGGTGTTGGTAATTGGTTGTTGATAGGTCCAAGTTGAAAGCAACGTGGTTGGGTATCGGATAGGCGCTATGCTTCAGGAATTGGTGACTGTGCTTGATATAGGCGTTGGGAATCGAGAGAAAAGAACGGGTGCGCGAAAGAGTAGTTGAGACTGTAAAGGAACGGACATGGTTCAGATAAAGCAAGATTACAGTGGGATGGTAACGCACGTTGAATATGCCCTGTATCCTTTCCTTTCTACCCGGGAAACGGTTTCATGCTTTGCTCAGAGCTGAAGCGGCGGGAGTTCTTCTGGATCTTGTAATCAAGCCGGATAAAAATCAGCGCCCGTCGTAGCTGAAGGAATAAAGCAATCGCTTGTGAGTCGGTAAGGGATTGTTCCTGGAAGGGGATGAACCAAATGAAGGAAGTTGCGCGTGATACACGAACAGGAAGCGAGATAGAGCTGAACACGCTGAGGGTATGGGTTTGTGGTCTTGATTTCATGGTTTTGGGGTATGCTGACCGTCGAGGTCGGGAGGAAAGAGAGATTCTGGGCTCAAGAAAAGGACAGATGAACGTAAGATCGTGACGAAAACATCGAAGAACGTACCCTCCGCCAATCTCATCCAATCTACACCACAATGCTGGCTCTTACGACTAACAAAAGAGAAATTAGCGCAAGCTGTAACATGATCAATGGAGAACGACAATTGCGTTGAAGTAGATGCAGCGATTGCGGGGACATGAGAGGCGAAAGAAAGAAACGAGGTGAACCGGAGTGTCCGAGGTCCCACTGATGTCGTAAACACGTGTCACAGTTCTTCTCTTCGCTTCTCCTGCACGTTTCATTCCTTGAAGATGCTACCAGCAGGCAGTGTCAAAATTATTCACGGAAGTAGATGGCTGAACTCACTTTATTCCTGGGCGCGGAGACTGACACGAGTCTCTTGCGAGTTTCTGGAGGTGAAGTCAGCTGGGCGGCTTTTCAACGGATCTTTTGGTCTAAAGATCGCCTAAATGGTGTGAGAGCGCGCCGGTCCGGTGCTGATGGCCACTCACTCTATCAATACAATCTTCGATTCGGAGATACGAGAACTTGTCTTCATTCACTATCCTGATCATAGCTGGAACACTTTTCGAATATTCAACACATTTTCGTGTCAGCGAATTCGAAACTCAGCTCGTAGACTGAACGTTTAGGGTGATACTATGAACCGTTACCTTCCAAGCCATATCTAAGACGTCCAAAATATCGACGGTACTTGCATTTATCAACAAACTTGCCAGACTATTACCAATGGTATACATCACCGCGATAAATAGAGGTATAATCCTAGCCAAGAAGCCAACAGTCCTGCCCCGTTCTACACACCATTACTCTGGCCTCTCCCCTCAACGTCATTGATCGAAAATTACATCGCATCCTCATATGTGGGAGGAAGTCGGCGATGCGCACCGCTTGGTCGCCATCCGCTATCATGATCCCGTTCTTGATCAGCCTGATTCACCGCTAGAATATCTGTCAATACACCACTCTGTTCATAACAAGGAATCTGGGACTCTCATGGTTGCCGGGAAGCAGCTTGAGAACTACTCTAGGGACCCGAAGGACGCAGCAAGGTAAGTTCTTTGCTCGCATAATGCTCCTCCACTCAGCTTTGAGGAGTGGAAAAACTGTCCTTCTTGAGGAGTAAACAAGTCTCGACAACTTGAACCTCTACTCCCATTTACATCCATCGTCTTCCTGTGTTATCATGCAGACCCAGATCGAACGGTCCAAAGCTTGGTGTTATTTATGCTGATCCATTTCCCATGCCCTTTTAAAACGTGGCACAGAACTACAAGCATATGAAGACTATTCTTCGCAGCTTTCGCACCTGACAACCTTCATTTCATCTGAATATCGTCTCCTTTGACTAAGACGATTGCCAAAATGTCTAGTCCTCCTTAGTGACTTCGAGCTCCTTCAACCTTTAGTAGGTCAGGATCCTTGAATGATACCGGCATTTCTTAGTCACAGTACGTCCGCATCAGTGGAATCCTGTGCCAAGGATTGAACCCAGGTACCCACCGGTTCGATGGTGTAGTCGGTTATCACATCTATCTCACAGTTGCCATGCCAGATGTTGAGCACAGAAGGTCTCCAGTTCGAGTCTGGATCGAACCATAATCGTATGATGAGTGCGACTTTTTACATTTCCATGCCTCTCGTTGACTTTTCCCTCCCCGCGTGGTGCTATCGATATCGCAGATCAGCAAAGTACGCGTGTTATTGGCTGACCTGGTACCTGTACACCATTATACCGTCCACCTATAACATCCCGACTGACCCTTCCCATATAATTCGTATCCCTTCTCGCCAGGTCTGCTGTATCGGCGAAGCAAACCCCCACTTGTTGGATCCTAATCTGGCGCAGTCATCATCCCCCTTAGCTCAGCGGTAGAGCGCTTCACTCGTATGCCGGAGAAATCTTGTTGATGAAGAGGTCAGTCGTTCAAATCGGCTAGGGGGAATGCACAACTCTCAGTGCGTTTTTCTTATCGACTGTGAAATTACAGATACATATTCGTCCAAGTTAACCGGCCGAGGAGAGCCCGCCTAGCTCCATCAGATAGAGCGTCAGACTCTTACCTTGAAAGCATAATAGTTGTATACGAATCTGAAGGCTGCGAGTTCGACCCTCGCGGTCTGTTTTGCTCAGGAACAGAGTAAAGTCTTATTGGCAATATACACCCCGCCTTGCAATGTGCCCGTAACTCAGTGGTAGAGTGTGAGATTGCAATCTTGTCGATCCAGAGATGTCCAATCTCGAAGCCGCGTGTTCGAACCACGCCGGGCACTGTTGATGAGAATCGAACTGCTTTTTTTGGTGTGGCCTCAGATGCGAAAAGTTGTTTTATTCATTCTACTCTGATACATGAGTGGTACGTATCCTAGATCTCTACCCCCCATCTGGATTGTGATCGCTGTGGTAACAGGTACATGATTGACGACTACCCTTCGGACAAGTAATCGGTCGGCAAATGTTGTCGGGATCCTGCGTGATATCAAGATGAAGCTAATATCTAGGCTCGAGACGTCAGCATACCCTCGCGAGATCAAGCAATCAAAAGAACACACGGGAGGCTGAACGAACTCTACAATCTTTGGGGGTAAAGGCCATACACCCCCCTTTATACTCCCCGAAGATATAAATGACCAGGATATAACGCCGTGTTGAGCCAATGGGGCGTGTGGAGAACGATCACGTCATCAGAGCATACCCTCTACCCCTTCACGGTTGGATTTGGAGGAAGGAACAGTGCGGAAATGGTCCCTGGACACAGGGAATTTGTCGGAAGGAGGGGAAGGAACGTACGCCGGTAGGGGAGGACGGGGTACGTGTATCGAATGGACGGTGGTCGGAACGAATCTTCTGCCCTTAGCATCGTGTCTCGGGAGGAGGATGGGTGTGGATATCTAATGGGATTAACGGCGCAAAGCGATAAAGGGGCCTGGAGGAGAAGGGTTAAGGGTCAGTGTATGGAGAAGGAGCAGAGCGAGAAGCCGCACCCTATAGCCGTCCGACTTGGGGTGCATCATTCAGAGTCGAGTTGGTGAGTATTCTTCTGGTATTAGATGAGGTGGAGCCTGTAACCCGGGGAGAGAACAATCAGCGCTTGGTGTAAACGGAGAGATTGTACTCGCACACCTCAATCGTCCATGGATACCTTCCAATCAAAACAACGTGCTTCCTTTCAGAGTTGTGCTTCGGGAGGAGGATGACCGTGTTGAAGATATGCGCCGAGAACTGAGAGAAAAGAACGGGGGCCGAAAGTGTAGTGGAGCCTGTGAAGAAACGGACATGGGTCAGATGGAGAAAGATCACAGTGGGATGGGAACGCACGTTGATTATGCCCTGTATACTCTCCTTTCCACCCGGGGAGCGGTTTCATGCTTTGCTCAGAGCTGAGGCGGCGGGAGTTCTTTTGACGGTGGAAAAGGCGGATCTTGTAACAAGCCGGATAACCATCAGCGCCCGGCGTAGCTGGAGGAATAGAGCAATCGTTCGGGGTCGGATTAGGGCCTCGTTCCTGGAAGGAGAACGATGAACCAAATAAAGGAGGTTGCGCGTGATACACGTACCATGTACGATGGGTGCAAAGGAAGCGAGATGGAGCCCAAATGATGGAGGTTTGGGTTCTTGGTCTTTAGTTCATGGTTTTGAGGGTATGCTTAACGTTGCGGTCCGGAGGAAACAGAGATTATGGGCTCAAGAAAAGTGCAAATGAACGCTAGATCGTGACGAAAACGTCGGAGGACGTACCTTCCGCCAATATCATCCAATCTGACCCCCAATCCTGGTCGTTAGGCCTAAAAGGATACGAATTAGCGCAATCTGTAATGCGAATGGAGGGACGACATACATTGAAGAAGAAGGAGCGATTGTGGGGACATGAGAGGCGAAAGAAAGAAACGAGGCAAACCAGAGTGTCCGAGGTCCCATCGATGTCGTAAACACGTGTCGCCCTTCTTTTCTTCGCTTCTCTCACACGTTTCATTCTTCCACGATGCTACAAGTAGGCAAATGTCATGGGTATTCACGGAAGTAGGTGGTTGAATTCACATTTTTGATATTCCTTGTTCACGCTAACAATTTATGAATTGGCGAGGTTCCAATGCAGCCAACGGTTCGATGGTGTAGTCGGTCATCACATCTGTCTCACATTGCTGTTGCAAATTTGTGCACAGAAGGTCTCCAGTTCGAGTCTGGATCGAACCATAAACTGCAGAATAGGTGTTTTTACATATCCACACTGTCATGTTGACTTTTCATTCCGAGCGTCGTGGCATAGTCCCTAAACACCCAGATCAGCGAAGTACTCTTGGCCAGCATACTACTACCCATACACCATCCTGATATCGGCTCCACGCTCTGCAGAATCTATCTGAAGCCCGGACTGACCTTGTCATATAACTTGTATCCCTTCTCGATTGTGAATTAAGATATTGGATTCCCGATTCTAGTCTTGCGTTTTTGAGCCTCGACCGAAAGCAGTCACACGATGGTTATAGCGCGTAGTCGAATTTACAAAAAGATAGACCTATAATCGATCCTTAACTGGTAAGCAACGAAAAGAAAAGATATCGGTCAAGCTCACCCTACAAGAATTTACCCACTCTCCAAGGTGAAAACAAAAACACCATGTTTCGGGTAGGCGTGACCGTGTTAAAGATACAAGCTGGAAGAAAAAGTTGAGGTTATAAAGGACCGAATATAGATCGGAAACAACAGCCAAAGGAGAATGCACGCTAATTTTTTTCGGTATCCTTTCCTCTCTACCCTCACGGTTTCATGCTTGAGAACGATCACTCGTGGTGGATCTTGTAGAGTAACCGGACGGAGTATTGATCAATGCCTGCCGCCCGACCTAACTAAAGGAATAGAGTAAACGTACTTCGACTTGCTCGTATGGTGTGAATGATCGTTCGTGCTTTGTTTGGGGCTCGTTACCGGAAGACAAATGGTGACACAAATGAAGGAAGTAGCGCGATGATACGATAACACACGAACCATGTTTGATGAGTGCAAAGTATGGGAGATAGAAGTCCTTCAGGAACCGTTCTCGAAACGCTGTACACTGGGGGTAACTCCCGAGGGTGTAGGCTACCCGTTCTCTAAAGGCATATATAGTCCTTTGCTGTTCCTCGGCAGAAGTATAGGATGAATGTGATCTTTTCCTGGTTTGTGGTGTAGACTTTCGGATTGACAGTGAGGTATGCCTTGCACATTAGCAAGAAGTCCTAAAGCCCTTCGGAGTTCTGGCCGGTGGATATTTCGTCTGATCCAGTTTCTGCGACGCAGCTGCCCGGTTCGGGGTTTGGTGTCACGATTTGTCGGAAGGCATTTCGAGGTTTTATGCCTTACCTGTACAGGTTCGGCAAAGGTTCAACCTAGTGTGATGACTAGCGTCACACCTCTATGTCAAAGCAAAGCTCGAAACGGGATTGTTCTTTCAGAGAGGCTCAGAGTCACACGGGGTTAGCAGAAAGAGTTTGAGAGCGAATAGACATTCAAGGGCAATCTGGGGAGCTTAACCACCTATCGTACACTATTGGCGCAGCGGTCAAGTGCTCGGATGATGCCGGTAGAATTTCACATCCGCAACACGCAGCATATAAGTAGACAAGCAGACCACTCGAGGGCTCGTCCGGCTAATGGTAGAAAATTGGTTGCGAAATTATTCTATTGGTGTATCAAAGCATATATATCCGGGTGTAAATAATGAGCGCAGGGAGGAGATTGTGAAGACTGAAGTCTTGCGAGCGGTTGAGATTCTGACTAGGCCCGGGGGAGACTAATTGTGAAGTACCAACGAAGAAGCGGCCGTTCTACAGCAATAGGTTACGGAAAAATGTGTCTGTAAAACAGTGACATAGCGTTAATGATCCAAGCTGCCTCCAAGTCTACTATAAACTATCTGTGCTGGGTTTCGTGTTATGAAACAGTTAAGCGCGGCGCTTGTGAATGTAGCTTTCACGGTAAATAGACGTCGATATTGAATGAGAGAAGTGGAAGAGTAGGTGTACGGATCGACCAAGTAAGAACTAGGGTGAATTAGCCTGTATCGCTGGAAGACAAGATGGAGGAGGTTCAAGTTCACCTGTCTCTTCCTACATGGGATCATGGGATACACCCTCCAAACCATGATTCATACGAGATCCAAGCATAGCAACATTTCTCAAGCTCCGGTAGGAACAGAGAGATTCAGGGTGGCGAAGCGACTTTCTAGGGTTGAAGGGACATTGAGTCGGCGTTGAGTTTCTGGGTATCACTGATCGTGCTGAGCAAAAAGGATCTTTCAATCACATTCATGGGTCGAGAAATCAATGTGATAGCGCACCATTCCGCGAAAAAAGCCTTAATCCAGATCTGTTCTCCCCAGCGAATAGCTTTCGTGGTGCCCTTGTGCAGGGGTACTTGGTGTATGCTTTGCCTTTCCGGAAAGACGAGAATCAGTGAAAGCAGAACAACAAAGGAATACACGCATTCAGGATTATGAGGATGGTCCGTGCACAACACGTGCCAGTGGCACGGACCTCGGACACCCCTTCGTTTTTTGCTTTCCACCTCAGGCGTTGTGATGGATTGTGGCATCCTTTCGTGTACTAGAATACTTGGATTCTTACTCTCTGTGACTCGAATTGTAGTATTTAAGTAAAGATGTATATTACTTCCTGTACTCTCTACCCTCTCAAACGTACTCCGAGTCTTTGAGGTATTCTTCTTTCACGAAAAGGTATCTCTGATTTCCCAACAGATGCTTTCCCTTACTCGAGAGCGTTCCGAACCCTTCAAGATCAGCCCAGATCTTTCGCAGCTGTCCGATCCTGATACGAAGTATCACTTTGAGTTGACCAGAGTTAGATACAGCTCGGGTGACATACATGGACAAGAAGAATTGAATGGAAGGAAGAAATGAAGGTATCGGGAATGATTCAGAAAGAAGCAGTGGGATCCCAACCATGCATCATGATTGACTACGATAATCCGGCGGAGACTCGGTGTTATCCGGCTGCCACATTTGCTGATACATCATACGGATCATATCAGGGAATGAGGGTCCATGAATGACAGGAACCTCGGATGTTGCATGATCTGCGATGGGAACAATATTCGAGTTGTTGGAAGTGTTATGTTCGTCGTCGATTGGGCGTACATCAGGCGGAGGAGGGACCTCGTGCGGTTGCTTCTCCGTCTGAGGTGCATCGTCCATGATGGGCGCGGACGGTGTTACAGGGGCTTCTGGTATTGTCTGCGTTCTCGCCTTTGAACGGGTGATGTCCAAAGGCAGCTTTGTTTGAGGCTCCCATTGGAAAGGTACGACCACGTACTGAGGGTCGAACTGGAGAGGGTCGGAGGAAATATGGGATGTTGTCTCCGATAGTGAACGTTGACGGTTCCGCCATCGGAGGATTAGAATGATGGCAACGACGGACATAGCAACGAAAAGCACGCCGCCGACAATGGAGCCAGCAAGAGCAGGGACTGGAAAGGATTGTGACTTATGGAAGGTGGCATTGGGTGTATCGTTGTGATCATCCTCAAATAACCAGATGCCATCGACGAGGATCTGAATCGCGGAAGACTGGTTCATCAGATCAAAAGAAGACGATGGGTGTGACTCCGTCCAACTCCCCTCATATATATCATCGCCTGAAAGTGCGCGTTTGCGTACTGCATTGTACTTTGACCAGATAAGTAATAACAACGTATTTTGCAAGGGAACACTGACCTGCACACCAAGAAAGGCTTTAATTGCATCACGGAGATCTGAAGATAGGAAACGAGCATGCTTGTATGCCGCCGACATCCCTCTCGCAAGTGCAACGTCGCGCGAAATTGTATCCACTTTTATAGTCGAGGGCATAGGGCCTTGTGTGCACCCCCCATCACAGTCCGCCATGCCCGGTAGTATACCTGCAGGGTTTGGCCATCCATTGGCAGTTTCATTGAATACTCGCATTATCAACTTCGGTAGCCTAAACACCGTTGAAGTACAAAAAGCGCAAAAATATCGTGACTCACATTGATTCAAGATCTGTTTCTACACCGCTCGGTAAAGACCCTAGCAAGGAAAGTCCTTCGATCAAATAGCCAATGGTGGATGTTCCCCGAATTGTCTGAACAATAACTATGTTCTGACATGTAGTAACCTCGATTACCGAAGGAAAGAGAGGGCCAAGGGAAGGTTGCATCAGAAAACTAAGTGAGTTCCTTGCTACCGAAACGTAAGTGTTATTTGGAGGGTCTTCCAAACTAGCTAGCATGGCTGAGAACCTTTCATTAGAGTTGGTCAGGTCGAAAATGTAACTTTATCTTGATAGACATACATGAAAAAGAAACTAAAGGAGAGATTAGAGCCATTCAATGATACCTAAGATAAAGGACGCACGCGGTGTCATCTATGCTAAGAACGAAATTATCTCGCCGAAAGTTCTGGAAAGGCTTGAGCAGAAAATTGCGGCAAAGGGAGTTCAACTAACCTGAAATGTTGCCCCTTTTGGTATAACGCCATTTTCGCATTGTTGTGGTATAGTGACATTCTTTGTGGATATGTTCCCGATGCTGATATCGCTGTCGGAAATGGTGAACTGATTTACATCATCCCAAAGACTTTTCGCAAAGTCAAGAAGATGGTCAACCCCCGTAAAGGCGAGATAGGCCCGAACCAAACTGTATCCCATTTGTCTAATCGTGTCAACAAAATGGCGAAGGAAAAGTGAATTTGAAACTCACATATTATTTCGTATCCTTGGGTCGACCCCAGAAGGACGGGACATGATACGATCGATGTAGTGTATGAAGCTCTCGTTTAGGAACTGCTGCTTGGTCTCGATATTGTAGTTTGCAAGAACTTCATAGAAGTTTGGCATGGCGTCAACTATGCAAAGCAAAATGATTCAATGATTGTAGCATCGAACATAGCATACAATACCTACTATCACTTAGGACTAACCCATCCGAATCCAGCCAATATGCTACCTGCTGTATAGCAGCATCTGCAGCGTGAATGCGATCCTGATTTGTATTGTTGACCTGGGTTTCCTGCTTGTGGCATCAGTACGCTTCCTGTGTGCATTGGCTAACGGCGTTACCCAAAGTGAGTTCGAATGCAATATCTGCGTACGACCTTTGTGTGGAAACGATGCGAGGAGCAGGAATAAAGAATGGAGGAGCATTGGGCAGAGCAAAGAAGGTTCTATATCGACCCTTATATCTCCGATCGGCTCATTAGTGCGTCAGAGCACTGGCCCACTGTTGGGAAAGGTGATCTAATTATTGACATGGGGAGAATGTTCGATGATGCATCAGGCTAACATCATGCAAGCAAGCATCACCAGCCTTCAAAATTCGAAGCGATCATGATCAGAGAGTTTAGATATCAGTTTCAGCCCCGACGAGCACTATCTCTATCTATCTGGTTGTCAAGTTTTGTGTAATAGAGCTGTATCCTCAGCTCAGTTCCGAGTCTGCAGGAATAAAGCTATGGCAATTCTAAGAATACCCATTGATGTTAGGTCGTTCCATTACTGGGCAATGTGGGCGGCAGACTAGGCCGCGTGGAGCCCCTAAACACCTTGAGGCTTCTCAGGTCACTGGAACACGACCGGTATTCCTCTTCACTGTCATCTGCATCACTCTCCGTTATTCGCCTCTGGTATCAAATGCGGAATCCGACGATGCAGTCCTGATGATCACTCGTTACATCATCTCCCTTTTGACTTGTCGCTGCTCCCAGTACAGAACCGAATCATACGTCAAAATAGAAGAATGCGCGGCAGTAAGAAGGCCAACTTCTAAGGTGTTCCGCTCGGTGTAAGAACTGCTGGTACCGGAAGAAGGAACAGATATGACCGGCGGTGATTACGATCATGGTCTTGTTCATTTCCTCATTAGTCTCGCTCATTGTCGAAGCAGCTTACTTCTGGCTTGAGGAACTTCTGTTCAATGTCGATTCGCATGTCTTATCAAACAAGAACCATCGTAATGCATATTGGCAGTATGTCTCTTGGACTATTCCATGCCGGGTATGACATGTCCCTGGTTTGTTCTCGTGACCAACGAGCCGAGAGCAATTGGATGCAATTTATCACCCACGTTTATCCTAGAAGCAGCATGATGTTATAACCCGTGAGCTTTATCACATTACCACCCTCATTCCTCTACGTTTCCCGTCGCCGTCAGGTTCTAATACTATTCAACGCTGTACTAACAGGATCATTTGGTATTTATTTCGCCAAAGTATGATGTTCTCGGCGTGGCCAGAGATCGTATCTTCACCACTATTATCGGCAATGACCTAATCACTTTTTCATTCCAATCTGCCTGCTCCCAAGGGCTTCAAAGTCCTAATATCTATGAATTATATTAGGTTCTTTGGCCACACGAGTTCTTATATGTATTCCACAGTCGTCGTTCCACTTCTCCAAGTGGTGAACGCGGCATACACATCTACGCGATAAGGCTCGTCCTTTGTCTGCTTTCTTTCTCCATGTTTATAGCCAGAGCCATCATTGTCAGTGAGCAGGAAGGATTACGCTAATCGTCGAACCTCGACGCAGTCGTCGCATCCGTATTGGCGTAGTGCCATAGTTGTTTGTGTGCTCAACGCAGACATTGTTATCAAAGAAAATTAGGCGACAACACATCGCTTGACTTTCAAGGTCGCATGTCCCCAAAGAAATATGTAGCCAATCGAGTTATAGGAGAAGGGAGGTACGTAGAATCGTTGGGGTGAGTAGTTGAACTGGGTGGGTGTAACCGAAAGGTGTGGTGTTGAGCATTGAGTCGGTGTCGGGTTTAAGAGTCTCGATGATCGGTAGCAGAGAGCCTTCGAATTATATCCATGAGTAGGGCATTGGATGAGGATCAATGCGACAGCGTACCATAAAGAGTCCAGACACCATCCATTCCTGTGTTCCCTAGCAAATAGCATTCTTGGAGTGGGCGAGAGTACCGGATGTAGGCTTGATTTTGGCAGAAACACGATAATAAGTAAACGACGGAGACGGAATAGAGGCGCACACATACGGTTAACGGTTGGTGCTGAACGATACGGGATGGTCCGTGCGTAACACGTGTCAAGGACCTCGGACACCCCTTCGTCAACACCGCTCATTCTCGATGCGTGAACTTCTCTCCCTTCGCCTTGCTAAAATCTTCAGCTTACGCCCTCAGATAGAGTCTACCAGTATCAGAGATACTCTCGATACTCTTTCAAGATGGATATCACCTAGAAAACACGATCCGTTCAGCCCTAATATCATCGTTTTGCTAATGTCTAACTCTACAGGACTCCCCTCGTTCTTGAATCTTGGTCTTCCCTTGGCAAAAGCGCTCGCAGGCTCGTTTGTCGATTCGTTTTGCGTTACCTTTCGAGCGGGTTTGTTGCCGACATAAACGTTGAAGAGTGAATCCGCTTCCGTGCCCCATGGCTGATTTGGTTACAGCGTCCGACTGCTTCCGTGGCCCATGGACATCTAGGATAGAGGAAGCGTCCACCTTGCGTGAATCAAATGCACGGGAGGTTGAAGAACGGTAAATCTTATTCCTGTGAATGAGCGATTAGTATCGAACCGACGAAGGGAAAGTAGGAACAAACTTCTACTGCCGACCTTCTTTAACTTTGCTCTCTCTCCTCCCCTACAAGTTGGGTAACGCGCTAGTCATAACGAGCGTGTTACAGTGGGCGTTGTGAGGGTATAGTGCAGTTGAAGAAAGTAGGTTAGCGTGTGAAGAACAATCACGTTGTGGGAGCCTATCTTTGTTGGGATTTGAGGGCAGGGAGGTGCGGAAGCAGACTTTGGAACCCGAGACGATTTGAAACGTTACGTTTGGGGTAAAAAAGTACGCCTTCTGGGCAGGGGAAAGCAAACGGGAGAGCGGGGTATGAGTACTCCGAATGTCAAATGGAAGGACGGGAACGAGTCTTCTGCCTTGGGTGAACGGTAAGCGAGGGTGGTTGTCTGGTGGAATCGAGACAAAGCAATAGCGAAGCATGGAAGAGAAGGGTTAAGGGAAGGGTCAGCGTATGGAGGGGAAGTAGCATCGTTCAGAGCCAAGGTATTTGGTGTTCTTCTGGCATTAGATGAGGTAGAAGCTGTAACCCGGGATAAGGATCAGCGTCTGGCGTAAATGGAGAGATCGCACTCGCACACCTGAGCATATGATCAACCCATGAAGGTTTGGTGCTAACAATGGTCCCTCCGACGTGAAAGCAACGTCTTTTGTTTAGGCGTTGTGTTCCGGAAGGAGAATGTCCGTGTATAACAGAGGGCAAAAGCGTAGTGGAGCCTGTGAAGAAATGGTTATGGCTCAGATGAAGAAAGATTACAGTGGGATGGTAACGCACGTCGATTATGCCCTGTATCCTTTCCTTTCTACCCGAGGAATGATTTCATGCTTGATAACGCTCTGCTCAGAGATGAGGCGGCGAAAGTTCTTCTGGCTGTAGAGAGGCTGGATCTTGTAAGCGAGCCGGATAACGATCAGCACCCGGCATAGCTGAAGGAATAGAGCAATCGTTCGTGTTTGGATTAGAGCCCGTTCCTGGAAGGGAAATGATGAAGGAAGTTGCGTATGATACACAAACCGTGTACGATGGATGCTGGGACCGAAAAGCTGAGGTTACGGGTTCTTGGTTTTTGTTTCATGGTTTTGTGGGTATGTCTAAAGTAGAGGTCGAGAGGAATGAGAGGTTCTGGGCGCAAGAAAAGGGCAAATGAACGCAAGATCGTGACGAAACCGTCGGAGGACGTACCTTCCGCCAATCTCATCCAATCTACCCCACAATGGTGGTTGCCAGGACTAGCAAAAGATGAATTAGCACAATCTATGATGCGAATGGAGGGACGACATACGTTGAAGGAGACGGAGCGATTGTGGGGACATGAGAGGCGAAAGAAAGAAACGAGCCGATCCGGAGTGTCCGAGGTCCTACTGATGTCGTAAACACGTGTCGTTCTTCTTTCCTTCTCTTCGATCACGTTCATTCCTCGACGATGCTACCAGCAGGCGACTGTCAGAAGTATTGACGGAAGTAGGTGGTTGAATTCACATATTTGACATGCCTTGTTCACGCTAACACTCGGTAAGCTGGGGAGGCTATGTTCGTTGTATGTTCCTACACTACTAACCATTGGTTCGATGGTGTAGTCGGTCATCACATCTGTCTCACATCGCCTCAGTACGGACTTGTGCACAGAAGGTCTCCAGTTCGAATCTGGATCGAACCATACACTGCAAAATAGGTGAGTTTTTACATATCCACACTGTCCTGTTGACTTTTCCTGACTAAACACGTACGCGTGCTCTTGGCCAGCCTAGTACCCGTGTATATTGTCGAGTATCGACTCTACGTTCTGCAAAGGCTATCCGAAGACCCACAATAGTCCCACTGACCTTGTCGTCTGTGAATTAAGGTACTTGATTCCAGACTAAGTGGTCCATGCGTCGTGCAGACTTTTACCTTTGCAACATCACTCTTCCCCTTAGCTTCGTTAATTGCTTGTTGAGGGAGTCACTTTTTCTTTGATCTCGATACAAACTAGAAGGAGATAGGTCACCCGAGCCATGAGATGTAGCGTCAGACTCGAGGTTGATATATAACAAACAAGCGATTCGCTCATCAACGGTGCCCGTAACTCAGTGGTAGAGTGTGAGATTGCAATACTGAAACGGATCATGACGATCTTGAAGCCGCGTGTTCGAACCACGCCGGGCACTGATATTCCAGTATAGCAGCTGATTTTTCTGCCTTCTAATTAGGAATGTTCAGATCTCGAAGTATATACAAGTTCAGCCTCCATGGATCCAAAACGAGCCTATTCTACTACACACGAGCGTCGTGCGTAATACAACTCCATATAACTCTTAGACCACAACTCCAGACCTTGATTTGTTTGCCCGAGGAAGCCTTTGAACGACTAACGAGTTGTTGTGGACTGGTATCCTATCTCCGAGGATCACGGCAAACATCTAAAGGTAACCTACGAAGATAAAGAATACGGGGAAACTCACGCTGCGAGTCCGAGAATTTAACCACTCTCCAACGTGAAAACGAAAACAACATGCTTCGGATAGGCGTTGTGGGATGACCGTGTTGAAACTATCCTATCAAGGAGTGGATATGGGTAAACACGGCCCAAATAAGAACGCACGTTGATGGTATCCTGTATCCTCTCTTCTCTTAGCTCGATCCAACTACACAGTTTCATGCTTGAGAACGATCGGCGGATAAGGTGAATCTTATAGAATAATCGGACGGGGTATTCAGCACCCGAAGTACCTTGAGGAATAGAGTAAACGTACCTCAACCTGCTCGTATGGTGTGAATTATCGTTTGTGCTTTGTTTGGGGCTCGTTACCGGAAGATAAATGGTGCCACAAATGAAGCAAGTAGCGCGATAATACACGAACCGCGGTCGATGGGTGCACGGCCGCAAAACTGGGAGTTGGGGTTCTTGGTGATTGCCTCATGGTTGTGAGGGTATGTCTAATGTCGAGGTTGAGTGGAAGTGGAAAGAGAGATTTTGGCCTGAAACAGGATGAATGAACGCTAAATCGTGACGGGAGCGTCGGAAGATCCGATATCATCCAATCTACCCCACAATGCTTGCTGTTAGGACTAACAAAAGATGGGTTAGCGCAATCTGTAACATGATGAATGGATGACCGAAACATGTCGAAGGAGACATAGCGATTGTGGGGACATGAAAGGCAAAGGGGAGAAATGAGTGTCCGAGGTCCAACTGATGTCGTAAACACGTGTCGCTGAGTCTTCTTTCCTTCTCAGCTTCTCTTCTACGTTTAATTCTTCCAGCAGGCAAATGCCATGGTGAAGTACTTACATGGAGCTGCATATCAAATGGTTTCATCTCGGTATCCCGAGTCAGAGTGACAATTAGAAAAATACCTAGTACGTGTATCCGTTATGGTGTAGTGGCTAACATTATCGCCTCTCATGCAGTCAATAGGTGCGCCCAGGGTTCGATTCCCAATAACGGAACTGGAATAATGCAATAGATTTTTTTGTCTGGTATGTCGGGCAACTATTGTTCTACTTCAAGCATCACGAGCCATGTATTCTACTCGTAAGTAAACGACAGGGAATACAACGTATTGATGCGGTTTACGAACAGAAACGAGATGAGGAACAGCAACGGAATCCTAAGAATTTCGCCGCTGACTACTGCTATTGTCTTAAATGTCAAACGCTTTTAAGTACAGTTTCTTGCTCAAAAGCTCTTGTCTCCCATTGAGTGACATGTAAAGATACTGACCGGAGACTGAGACGAGCTGCTGGAGGTGAAGTTAGCTCGACATCTCCGGGTCTTCCAGTACCAACGTCGGCCGAATCTTGATGGACTGACTGTCGATTTGGCTCGTGCCTCACTGACCTAAAGGTAGATTGGAACATCATCATATAATAAAAAAGTCCCTATAACAGTCTTGCAGTGAGCAATAAGGAATTAAATTCGGATATGGAACGAATACGCACCGTTAGTGGAATCATCTGCAGAGCCAAACATATTGAATCCCATATGTCACATAGAGAAGACTCAAACTCACTGTTTCGTTTGGGATAGAGTCTATGCTTGTGTTGTACACGAGGGCAATCAGGGAAAGCAACAGGAGTATAGTGTACATCGCCCCTGATTCGATGACGAGGAACATAAAGGTCTTTAGCACGTCCTGGCCTCCAATGATACGTATCTGTCGAACTTTGTAGCGCACATACCACACCCGAAAAGCGATAAGACCTGGTTGATAATGAGGGGTGATATAGGAACGATGAACCAAACCCACCTGTACACCCGAAGTTTGTTACAAGAGATAATGCGATGAAAGCAATCGAGATATCGAGCATCTTAGGAGGTATTGTCTCCACAGTGTGGGTTGAGGCTTGTCCGAAGAACACATTGATACGGATCCCGACTGCTAAAACGGCGATGGTAGTGACCAAGAAGGGTAGGGTAACTCGTTTGTCACCGTTCCAGACGACATGAAGCCGATATAGCTGCAGACGGGTCTGAGGTTGTTCAATGCAGAGCACGCAGCACGTTACGTACCCAAGATCCATCGCCGAGCATGATTTGGACTATGAGAATGGATTGCCGAATGAGAAATCTAGGACTGCTGAAAGGGACAATAATCCCTTGTTCGCCGTCGAGTGCTTTTACTACTCGATTGATGTTTATAACAACATGCTATGCACCGGTAAAGCATAGTCAGTCGAAGGCTAGCAGTAGAACCCCAATGAGGCTGCACTCGAGTACGCACTA
Organism: Paramarasmius palmivorus; assembly: GCA_037176845.1. Classification (NCBI taxonomy): domain Eukaryota; kingdom Fungi; phylum Basidiomycota; class Agaricomycetes; order Agaricales; family Marasmiaceae; genus Paramarasmius; species Paramarasmius palmivorus. The sequence goes on from JAYKXP010000126.1 coordinate 106,271, forward strand.
TCGTAGCTAAAATAAACATCAAAATCCCAATCACGTGAAATCGAACAGCTTGCATAGTGATCTTCTTTCGGGACGCCACCATGGAAGTGATTGCAAGAAGAAGAGCAAATACACCTATGAAAAAGTCCCAGTGCAGAATGATGAATGAATTCCAAGAACTCGAACTTACCGTAAAGTATACATTCAATCAACACGGCCAGCCCATTCAGCTTCGCAAGTAGTGTTCCGCCGCCCATTTCGATGATATATCCTGCATAGTAAATGCTCTTTATACACCTTTCAGAGTAGCCTACGTGCGGTAGGTAACACGGATCAGTCAATGAGAAATCATTGTAACCGTTGATGCCACGCGGAGCTTGTCAAGGTGCACATGGCCGTTGAAAGAAAGTGATGGGAATAACAACACATCAGCCACTTGGGAGAGGCAGTAAAAACAATTACAGCTCGGTGCGCTCAGCCTCATTCAAGCTTAAATGCAGTTGGTCCTCGTTAGTCTGACAGATGATCTAAGCCTCATGACCTTGATAATCAAATTCATGTTTATATGCGAAAGGCATAATGCCGAACAAGGCTCCAGCCTTGGGTGTACCTGAATCAAGGTATCAATGAACACCCGTATCCTGATGGTATGCAAGCATGTATATCTTGATGGTACTATGTAACTGGCGACACCTCCAAATGTTCAACGTCAGCTAGCTCCTCGATCCCTAAACGAAGAAAGTCGTCTTCCTTTGCCAGGTCTGTTCGTGTGCTATCTCCTGCCAGTATAGCATGCTTCCCAATACAACCCCGCGATAAATCCTCAGGGCGAACAAGAACTGGCCAGTGCAAACCAATGTTGAATCCGTTGCTTCTGTCTTCCCGCAATTATTTGCCGCGGATGACGGAAATGCTGTGATTTGCGGAAAGACGTGGTCTTGAGAGGTACATAGTCAATAGAGATGTTGGTACCACACCGTTAAGCCGTCCCATCGATTTTCTAGACTAATATGGATTGTATGCTGGACAAACCAGTGCGTTTGGGCAATGATGATCACGGGAAGGAACTAGATGACATTTAGGAGGCCATCAATATAGCGATCCGGCGAACGACTTGCTCCGCGCTGATATTTGTCAAGAGCGGGATGACAACACGTCAAGGCTAAGCTTCCCTTTTATTCCCTCCTCTGTAGCTCGTGTGGTTCTCTCAGTATTGATCACGTTCTTCATATAATGTACTGGCTAGCTCTCATCGCCTTATGTCCCATCTCAGAATGATATTGAGGTATATGCGGTTTCTTACATCCGTCTTTGTGCCCACCTGCGCACAGAAGGTCTCCAGCTCGAATCTGGATCGAACCACTCACTGACGTCGATCAGTTTTTATGCCAACTCATCGTCATGTTGACTTTTACTTTCGAGCCTCACCCACCAGATCACCAAAGTACGCGTCTTGGCTTTGGTTTTCCTCACCAGCGTCATATCATCGCTTCAGTGTTCCTCAAAATCAGCTTCCGGCATAATCAGCACGTTTTTGTGTCAGCGAACTCGAAACAGCTCGTATACAGTTTTAGCAACCGTTTTGTACCAAGATATGCTACGCAGGGCCTAATACGCTCAAAATGTCGAATATACTTGTATTTGTCGACCAAGTGAACCAAAGCTGGGCTATTACTGTATCCAGCGGTATACATGACCGCGATAAATAGAGATATGAATCCTGACCAAGAAACTAACATTCCTGACCTATACACCATCACTCTGGCGTGCGACGGTCGCACGCAACAGTTGCTCTGTATATGCATTCAAGTAGAAGCATCTTGTTTCTCAACATTACCGATCGAAAATCACATCGCATCCTCATATGTGGGAGGAAGCCGGCGATGCGCACCGCTTGGTCGCCATCCGCTATCATGATCCCGTTCTTGATCAGCCTGATTCACCGCTAGAATATCTGTCAATACACTATTATGTCCATAACAAGGAATCTGGGACTCACACGCCGAAATCGGTTCTTGAACTGGCACCAAAGTGGCAGGACTCGAGTATCTTCGGTTTCCTGGTGCAGCGACATCCGCCGTATCCGTACTCTCTCCATCTCCAACCCAATTCCGACCGCTGCGGTCTTTAAGCTGCCAATCCCTTGGTGCGTTATTGGCAGTGACGAGTTGTTTTTGGGAGATTTCCAACGTGAACGGTTCGGGAACAGTATTATTTTGGGATGGCTCGGACTGATTCCGCGGCCGTCGGCGATTGTAGAGGACACAAGATGAGATCAATATCGCGATCAATATCACTGCGCCGATGCTTCCCCCTACAATGGGTCCAACAGGAGCTCTAGACTGGGTTTCCGAAAGGCGAGGTGGGTTTTCTGTTTGTGATGTGTCGTTCCCTTGAGTGGTTTCTGGCATTCCAATCCCTGCAAGTAGCATGTATGATATGGATAACCGTCTCTTTATATCCATCTCTGATGAATTGGTATTGTTCCAGTCGCTGTAAGCTTGATTCGTCGAGGTAATGTTGTCCAGCAGAATATTATACTACGGCCACGCCCCGTCAGTCAAGCTACGGAAGATCCACAAGGAAAGAGGCGCACCTGGTGAGAAATATATGCTTCAATGTACGCTTGCATGTCACTCGAAGCTGGTAGCCTTTGCGATGCAACTGATAGGCTGAATATTAGCTCTCCAAAGTTGAGAGATATTACGCTCCATGGTGCATTGTCGTGGCCGTCGAACGTCGCCGCTATTGCGTCGAACTCTCCTGCATCATGCCATTTATTGAGCTCGGTGATAGTTTTAACGATCCGCTCTCTGAGCCTATCTCGAGTTAACTAGATCAGCAGCTACTTATTCCCTTCCTCCGTACAATACTTACGATGTTTCATCGTATAAACCCGTCGCCCAGGACATTGTCATATTACCCTCGAGGTATATCGATTGTCCCATTTCTTCCGTCTGAACTGAGAATCGAGAACAATTATCAGACTTATACCACAATGCCACTGCGACGGGGGGATCTAAGCCGCCGAGAAACTCTAGAGTCGTTGCGGTACTCCTCGCCTCTGTCGCAAAGCTGGGTTGCACGTAGTCGCCGTATGCCTGGGCACAGAACCTGAACCTGATGTCAGTACCCACGTGCAACATGTATCCACTACACACTTGTGCCATAATCTGTCAATCTCTAGTAAGTAGTCAGGGATGAGTGAGTGGATGGAGAACCTACGCATTGCTATAATAAGTGATAGAGCGGGATGGACTTCCAAAAAACAACTATACAATTGTGAACCAAACAGGTCAGGTATTTTCAAGGCCACAAACTCACCTGATATCCAACAATACTGCCTTTGAACGAGAAGTTACTCTTGGGAAGTACTGGAACGAGAGGCGATCAGGGGCTTCTATCCAGTAATCTTCACACATACAGTCACTGCACCCAGAGTCCATATTCAGCGGCCAAGACCGTCCCATCTTCTGAGTAATGCTATCGATGATGTTTTGTCTGGTCTCTGCTCCATAACTGGTGGGTAACTGCTGAGCTGCAATACCATAAAGCCTATCTTGGGTTATTTAACCACACACAACCACATATACTAAAACCCCATACAGCATAGAGTCAATTAGTGAGCCAGCCATCACCCCAAGAGAATCTTCATCACTGAATGGATGTCAATGAATAATATCGTTGAACTGCGGTGAGCGCTTACTGATTAGGCATGTCAGGCATGGTGGATGCGGTCAAATTTCCCAAGCCACGGTTCCCGCGGAGAGTATAGTACGACTGGGCAGGCTTCACGTATCTGGTCATATTTGTTATCCTATCAAAGGTTGCGAGCTGAGAAAATAGTCTTGCAGTGTTCTGAGGGGAAGCACTAGAGTTATCTTGCATAGTTCTATGAGCGTACTTGGTCGATACATTATTATTTCGAGGACGTACCCACGAGGATCATGTTTGAATCAAGCATTGATACAGCTGTATCCAATGCCTGTGACGCCAAGTCTATTCTTTTTTGCCTCGTGATTGTTATGTTTGGTCTCTGTGGTTTGTCGATAAGGTTGAACATGAAACAAACACAGGCTATCCACGTACGGTCCATCGATGATCTGGAATGATGAATGTGCAGTGGACAAAGGTCGTATGAGCCAGTAGTATGAGAAAAAGTACAGACACCATGTTTCGGGGGATAATTTGACACGTTTCGACCTGTTTTATACTACACAATCCCAACAATATGATTATCCTATCTGTCGTGATGGTGATCAACTGTATGATTGACGTATTCAGGCTTCTCGCCAGTTGTGACTAGTATTATCCAGATGCACGGAACGTCTATGCAAGCAGAGATCAGAGTAGCGCATATACATCAAGTTTTTGATGTCAAAATTCAGTGGCCACATAGGACAATTATGGTGGCGGAACAGCATCGGTTATCGCGAGTAAAAGAATCCATCATGATCGTAGCCATTCAAAACGACAGCGCCATTGATGGCTTGGCAAGTGGCAATCGTCAAGGGGGGAGAAGAACGTACCTTTCCCGTCCCATCTTGCCGCCCCAGTCTCGCTGGCGTCGTATTTAGGGTATCAGCAGGGTCTTCCCTTCTCAATAATAGACTTACTTGCCAACTGACCTGTCTCGTGGTATCATGGAATACCGCAATAATGGGTGAAATTCTTGGGAGTGTTGGAAACAAGTTGGATTACGGATTAATTGCAGTCGCTTGAGAGATGAGAGTGAACGTTGGGCTGGGTTAAACCCATTCCCCGCGACGCGTGTACTACTAGTATCCGCATTTGGGAGTCTTTGGGCATGTTTGCCATAGGCTTTCAAGTTAGATAAATTTGCTTGTCTCGTAGATATGTACATCCATCATTATCATGACCATATCGACGCATTATCGACGCACTCCTCGGCCGCTCCAACATGAATTCTGATATAATTGCACATCACGCTTGAATCAAGCATCCTCATAGTACTCATCCACTGATATTCACCAATAAATGCATGATTGAAGCTCTTGTGTAACTCAAGCGGTATACAAACGACAAAAATAGATGTATAAGAGTCAAAAGATCCTTGCTTGACACTTGTACCGTTCCTGCTTGGATCTTGTCTCAATCATCCTTACACCGTCAACCGGAAATCACATTGCATCCTCGTAGGTGGGAGGAAGTCGACGATGTGCGCCACTTGGTCTCCATCCAATATCATAATCTCGTTCTTCATCAAGTTGAATCACTATCAGAATATTTGTCAACACATTTCTGTGTCTTTAACCGAGAGTTCGAGACTCACCCTCCAGAGATGGTTCCTGAACTGCCACCAAAGTGGCAGGACTCGAGAATCTCCGGCTCCGTGATGCTATATTTGCTGCATCTGTTCCATTTCCTCTAACTCCAACCCAATTGCAGCCGCTTTGGTCTTTGAGCTGCCAATCTCTCGGGGCGTTATTGGTGGTGACAAGTTGTTTGTCCGAGACTTCCAAGGTGAATGGCTCGGGAGCTGAGCTTTTCATGAACGACGCAAGTTGATTTCGACGTCGTCGAAGATTGTAGATAACGCAAGATGAGATCAATACTGCGATCAATATCACTGCACCGACGCTACTCCCTACAATGGTTCGTAAAGGAGCTCTAGCCTGAGTTTCCGGACGGGAAGGTGGGGTTTCTGTTTGTGATGTGTCATTCACTTGAGTGGTTTCTGGCATTCCAATCCCTGCAAGTAGCATGTATGATATGGATAACCGTCTCTTTATATCCATCTCTGATGAGTTGGTATTGTTCCAGTCGCTGTAAGCTTGATTCGTCGAGGTCATGTTGTCAAGCAAGGTATTATACTATGGCCATGCCCCACTAGTCAAGCTACGGAAGATCCGCAAGGAAAGAGGCGCACCTGGTGGGAAATATATGCTTCAATGTACGCTTGCATGTCACTCGAGGCTGGCAGCCTCTGCGATGCAATTGATAGGCTGAATATTAGCTCTCCAAAGTTGAGAGATATTACGCTCCATGGTGCGTTGTCGTGGCCGTCGAACGCTCCCGCTATCGTGTCGAACTCTCCTGCATCATGCCATTTATTGAGCGTAGTGATAGTTCTAACGATCCGCTCTCTAAGCCTATTTTGAGTCGACTAGATCAGCAGCCATTCCCTTTCTCTATACAATACTTACGATATTTCGTCGAAAAAGTTCGTTGCCCAGGCGAAAGTCACATTGCCCTCGAGGTATATAGATTGTCCCATTTCCTCTGGGCTAATTGAGGCCGGAGAACAATTGGTAGAGTTGTAAAACACTATAGCCGCCGTTGAGAATAGAAACTCAAGGGTTGTCGTGCTATTTTCCACTTTATCTGAGAAGGTCGAGCCCATGGTTTGCATGTTGTCGCTGTATGCCTGAGCACAGAACCTGAATCCGGCATGAGTACCCAAGGTCAACATGTATCCGCTACCTACTTGTGCCACAAACTGTCAATCTACATTCAGTGATCAAAATGAGCAGTGCGTAGGCTGAAGACATACGCATTGCTATAATAAGTTACCGAGGGAGATATACTTCCAAGAAACAGCTGTACATGTTTACTAGACCAGTGACATCAAGTCAAGGCTGCAGAAACTTACTTGGTATTGAATGATACCGCCCACGTGCGAGAAGCCACTTCCTTGTGTGGTTGGAACGAGAAGTAATCAGGGCTGCCGCTCCAAAATTCTCCCGCCGTCTACGTACCATTGCACCTGTGTTCTAGATTCAATGAACCAGGCAGTATTTTCTGTGTAAACTGATCGATGATCCTCGGTCCAACATCTGTCCCATAAATAGTGGGTAATTGCTGAGCCGCAATCCCATAAAGCCTACCTTGATATGTGTAAGAACAAGACTGAATATAAATGAAATGCGTACAACATGGAGTCGATCTGTGCGCCAGTCAGCATGCCAGGATTCTTCCCGTCACTGATGGTAGGCACAGGAAAATTGCCCCAGCCATCTTCTTCCCGAAGAGGATAATACCTCTGGGCAGGCTCTTTATACCTGGTCATGTTTGTTATCCTGTCAAAGGTTGCGAGCTGAGCAAAAAGTCTTGCGGTATTCTGAAGCGGATCACTAGAGTTATCTTGCATTATTTGATGAGCCTGCTTGGCCCATTTGTATGACATTGATTTGAAGACATACCCATGAGAATCATGTTTGAATCAAGCATTGCTACAGTTGTATCCAATGCCTGTGACGCCAGCTCTATTCTTTTTTGCCTCGTGATTGTTATGTTCGGTCTCTGTTGTTGTGCTGATAAAACTTCTAACGTGTAAAAAGATTGACTATGCACTCACAGTCCATCGAGAGTCTGGGACAACAATCGATACACAGAGGGTAAAGGTGGTGTGAAGCAGCGGTACGAGAAGGACGGACAGCATTATTAAAAAGCTCAAAGTACGACCGTTTCAGTTTGCTTTATACTAAATTCCCTGAGAACGCGATCATCGTCAATCGTGATATTGGTGTATTCGACTCCCGGTATCGACAACAGTGAAGATTTAAGATTGTTGGAAGCTGGTCACTCTGTGTCTTGCGATGGTTCCCATCAACACATCTTACTGCCTGACAACAGCGAATATAAAGCCCAACTATGCATCTATCCAGGCACAATCTTTCACCAACAATTGATGATGGTAACTTTCCTTGGATGTGTTCCATTGATTAGTGTGATCTGCAACACGTATCTCCCCAATCATATAATGGTTTCAGTTTGAACTATGCCATCGTCCGATAGCAGTCCAAGTCACTATTGTTCAAACCATACTGGGACATCCCACGACCCTAATCAAGCCTGTATTATGCCACTTCCCTTCGAACAGTTCGAACCTTTCCGGTGCGCCGTGCTGATGGCAGTGATAATCGTCTCCGGATCCGACATTGATGATGGACCGTGCGCGCCGTTTCTTGTTCTGGATGTTGTGCGTCTTGACTTTGGTGGTCATAAGTTCAACGGTTTGAACCATTCCAGTCAGTCTTCACGATGCTGCTTCTGAATCGCATAGCCTCACAGCGTGCACATTGACGGTTCAAACCTACAGTATATAAGACTACTGTATCTCCAACTTTGAAGTTTGAACCCCCTCAATGGTTCAAACCACGTTCCAACTGCGGCAGTATATCCAATCATCAGGCAGTGAACACGAACGAGCATGCTTCATTTGTGTTTGCGGCCACTGGTTCAAGCAAAACTTCCAATTGTAGCCAGTCCAAGCGTTTCAGTGGCACTGTGTCGATTTATCTGTGAAGACGGTCAAAGCGTACCAGGCTCTTTAAAAGTGAGTCTTCTGCAATGCTCCCACTCACTCTTCTGCAACTGTCTCAATCGCCTCAGCACGTCTTCACTATCATGTCCAGCCACCCGTCATATCCTCCTATCCATCTAGATCACCTCACGCCGGCTGAACGCAACGCTATCAGGGACGAGTTGCGGCAATGCTTGGCCCGCAACATCGACACCTACTCCAATATCTATCGCTACGACGATCTCCCTAATGGCGAAGGTCATTGTTGGGGCCTCGTGGACGTCGATGATGGTACCGGGGCATGGAGAAACGCTGGTCGCAAGTTCCGCTTGGTATGCTTTTTTCTGTCAATCCGGCATATATGCAAACTGAGTTATGTCGTCAGTGTTTTTCTGCTGAGCACCGGGTATTTGGGTTGGACTGCGTACGAGGGCGGTTCATCACTCGGCCTTTTCGTCGTGATCTATTCGACACTCTTGGTCTGAATGCTATGCGGGCGTTGTACGATGCTCTTGGCACACCCTGGTCCCAGACCCCTCCTCTTCCCAACTCTGACACGCTCTGTACACAGTTCCTATGGAAGCAACGTGAGAGTCCTACACTGCAAACATTGCAGAAAGTCTTCAACCGCTTGCTCGGAGAAGATATGCAGGAGGAGGTCGATGATCATATGGACTGGGATGACAGAGACGACCTGAACCGTCTTCACGACCAAACCGACGGACGTGTCTCTGACGTCGAAGTTCCTTCTGTTGAGGAAGAACAAAAGGACTTGGATATTGATTGGGAAAAAGAAAATTGGGTGGAGGTTCATGATCCGGATGATGAGGCCGACTCTACTCGCCGCGGCAAACACTACCTGGGCTCGTTTGATCTTTTGTTTTAAATTCCTGCACAGTTGTGATTGTCAACATCTCTCTGGACTACTACTTAGACTCGAATATGTACTTACTCGTGATATCTTCTTGTTTTACTCTTTTCGTCTCTCAATATCACTCCAATGTGCTCGCGCGTGCTTTTCCTTTGCTTTGTGTCTCGTCGGTTAATTGTCGAGTGAGGGTCTCGTATCCCAGCAATTTGCTGTTCATGGCTTTGTGTGGAACAACACAATAAATCATGGGTTGCTGCCTGACATTGGTCAGTGATACGGTATTGTACTGCTCACAGGGTCCAAGCTTGCAGCTCTGGGTATAATTCAGACCCAACGACAGCAATGTTACTCACCATGTCCAATCTCCCTTCACAAGAAACACTCCGCGATTTCGCTGAAAGTCTACCTCTCGCCAACCCTTGGGGTCCGAGGTCGGTTCCGCGCTGGATTAGTCGCAATGCATCGACAAATGTCAAGGCCGTTTTGCGAATCGTGTTCTATCTTGATGAGACATACATCGATAACTACATCGACTGTCCCCAGAACGGCCGTCACATCCTCAGAGCCGTAACAGGGAGAGGTTCCCGTTTTGGATCCATTGAAGACTGCATGGTTCGTGATGGGCTTGTGCTTGCTTCTAAGGTTTCCTAACCATCCGAGTCTCTCAGGGCAGAAACCCTTTCCCGTGCGGGTGCAGGAGACCGCCATCTCTTCCCAAAATTACAAGGGATCTTGCACAACAGTGCTTTGACATCTGGCACCGCAGATTCAAGGACACAGAGAACCGTATCCGTGAATACTTCAAGCCGGAGATAGCGAGGGCAACGAGAGGGAAGGATATACACACTGCAAACACTCTTCGAGCACAGAAGAACGAAGCACTCAAGAAGATGAGGCTCCCCTCAAGTGGTAAGTGTTGATCGATGGGTACTGCTTCGCCACCGCTGACCGGAACAGCATCAGAACCCGGACACCGTGTCACCACTCGAACGACATCGACGGCAGCGAACTGTTCAGCTCCTAGCCGAAACACCGAGGAACAAAGACCGGTGGAAGAGGATGCAGCGATTGTCGCATTTCGGCGTCGAATCTCCCGGTATCGTTACCAGCCTGCTGAAAACGATCAGCAGAACCATCTTGTAGAAGGTGAGCCTACACGTTGCAATCCGATCCTGCGCTCCTTCCTGACGTATACAATCCCAGACAACTCCTGTGGTTCAAAAAATGCCTCTTCCGTCCAAGGACCTTCACTCCTCCGAGCACTTGATGCACTCGACTCTCGATTGAGCAACCAACAAGCCGCTGGACCCTCAACGCCTACGAATGCTCGTGCAGCTCAAAGAAAACCTGCCCCGTTCCCTATGCCGTTGCCCACTCCACCCGATTCATCTCCTGTGAAACCACCTACACCCAAATCCTTCCATTTGAGAGGTGATACCGTGGATTCGCCTATCGAGATATCTGACGACGACACCAACCAAGATTTGGGTAGCGGCTCATCGACATCCCGTAAAAGAGCTTCGTCTCCAATTGATCAGTTTGAAGAAGTGGGACCCTCTTCTCGCAGCGCTGGGATACGTGCCGATGGAAAAAAACGTCGAAGGGTAATGAGTATCGCGGATGAGCGCAAGTATTGAGGTGTATCATGCGAGTTTCTGTGACAGAGTCTGTATAGATATTGAATTTGATGGTAAACACCAAAAACTATAGACATCAGTGTTTGTAATGAAATAATGAATATCGCAGAGCTGATACCGTCTATGCTTTGTATACCCAATCGATCTCCCGACGAGGCTTGCCCAAAGGTGGACAGTGGACAATGAGTATACAGTGAACATAGTCCGCCCTCCTAACTTCTGGACATTCCACTGTTCTACATCTCCGGTAGGCTCGAGTTTTGCTCGAGTTCTCGCTGTGAAGAGCCAAGCTGTGCATCTTAGTCATCATTGACCGCCTACACCTTTCGGGTACTCAGTATGCATTTAACGTTCGACTTGTCCAATGTCATTCATTGATCGCGGACAATGCAATGATATTCAACTGGACTGGTTTGTCATATGAGGTAAAATACACTGAGATTTGGACTACAAGACACAACAGAAGAAAATACGTTAAGAGTTATCATACTATATATCTAGCGCTTTCGTTTGTTCTGAGCTTCTCCAGTAATATTATTGTCTGCAGAACGGTCCTGTGGTTTCCGCGCACGCCCAGATCGACGCGAGCCTGATCCTGTGACACCCACGTCTGGTATTACTTTGCGTTTCTTGTGCTCCGGTTGTGATTCTTGGTGAGGAGCGGCTCGTTTCATACCGACAGCTGAAGGTGTCTTCATTGCATGTCGTTGCTTACCTCCAAGCTTCTTCCCGCGGCCTTGCTTTCGAGGACTAGTTGACGGCTGCTCAATCTCCTGATCGGGGAATTCAAATGGCGTCACTGCATCAGCCCCAGCTGTTACACCTCCATTGGTCACAGGGGAAGCCCGCGGGTCATCAAAGTCGTGAGAAGGGTCTTCAATGGCATCGTTAGCAATGGATGTCCTATTGGCTTCCACAGGTGAGGGGAATTCCGGAACCATCTCCGACAGCCCCTCCGGAGGCGAATGAACAGAGGAATCGGTGGTTTGGAGGACGTTCTCGTCTGGAAGCAGCGCCGGGTTAAGTGGAGGTGGAGGTTTCGGCACAAGTGCAGACAATGACGGCGACTCTCCCGAACCTCTGATGTCGGAGGTTGGCTTATTGGGCTCTGGACAAGGAGATTCTGTATCGCCAATGTCATCGGCGGACTGGGTTGGGCGTATCGAGGTTGGGAATAGTGCTTGCTGGCATGAAGGAATCGGAGATGATGGAAATGAAGAAAGTGGTCGCGTCGGCGAAACGTGTGCATTCGAGGAACTCGGACTGAGCAAGACCCGGCTGCGTGAAGGGGACTGGAGGTGCGTTGGACGCTTGGGTAGCATAGCCAGATCTTCAATCCGAATACCTTCTCCCTGATCATCCTCTGCATCTCGTTTTGGCACTGGAGGTTTGGGATCCGTGCCAACCCATATCGACTGTCCTGGATGCGACTTTTGGAAGTCGATAAGAACTTGGTGCAGGCCCACAACGTGAACCATATTTGCGCGGGCAAATTCTACCAATTCCTGTGGTTCGATGTGAGATCTTGCTAAGGCGCTTGTGATATCTGGGACGAAATAGTCGGAAATCTTAGCCCAAGGTAGAGTCGCGGCCTTGGCGCGTTGCGAAGATGACTCTGAATAGCGAGCGTTAAACGAATCACATGGTTTGAGTAGATGAACTACTTACCCCATGATGCCTCCATAAAGAGCTGAACGTGTTGGCGGCACTCTTCCAATGACCAGCTTGGTTCAAAAGGATGAAGAATATATTGGCCATGTTCGTCTTGCTTGAACTTCTCTTGATAAAGTGTAGTTGTATTGGCTGGAATGAATTGCAATGACTCTGAGTGTACGTCATCATAATCAGTGTTGAAGTACCTACGTTTGAGGTTTTCAGTGACCCATGAACTCCATTCCACTTTCAAAGCTTCGCTCAAGGCATCGCTCATGTGCTTCTTGAAATCTAGAGGGTCGAACCTATGAACACATAGTCAAGAAATGAACCAAACAGCCCTGACAATACAACGAACTTACAATCGGGTTTCTATTGAGCCCTCCTTATTATACCAGCTTCCAATCAGGAAGAACGTAGCTTCCCCAATCTGACCAGCACCATGACCACAAAGACGATTGAGGTAAGCTCCTATGTCCCCCATGGCATTCTTCTGGTTCCTTTCCGACCATGATGAGCGATGAATAGTGTCAACAATGAAAACTTACTGGTATATTGTTTGGCTTCGAAGTCCGACCAGGTTAACTTTCTGCTTCTCGTCGTCTGCCTTGTTCTTCCACACCTGCTTGTCCTCATCCGTCATTGTCCGCCATCGCTCCCCGACCTCTCGCTGCACCTCCCCTATATCTATTTTGACCTCGTCCTCGCCGTCGACTTGCTTCTGTGCTTGTAGTTCATTGCGAACTTGCTCGTTAACTGACTGGAAAAAGAGTCCATAGGGATATATTTGCGGATCTCCCGTAGCGAGCATCACAGCTGTAGGCGCACAATTGGGATCTTGGGTGACCCTGATGCTGGTCTGGTGCTTGTTGTGAACCCATTTCCGGTTCAATTTCTAGGGTCGTATCAGTCAAAGTTGCTGTTAGTAGATATGGGTACGCACATCTCTCCAACTCGCTGGCAAACTATCTTCAAACTTGATCGAAAATTGGAATGCCATTGATTCCTTGTATATTTTCTCTACAGTCGCCACGTCGACACCAAGTTCTTGGGCCTTATCGAATTTTGATTCGTGCAATGGCGACCATATGTTCTCCTCTTGGGTTCGGATCCAGCACTCCTGTTCGTGGCTGAAGACACCGCGTGCTTGCCGCTTGTCTAATCTCCGGTCGATTGAAGGCTGCGCTGGGAAGACCTCAGAGCAGCGCTCGGGGGTCCATTGTTCGGCATCAAACTTGTAACGCATGGCGAGGGATAGAAGTTGGGGTTTTCGCAGAGGGTATAGAGGAGTCCTCGACGGTTCATGGCATCTTGTTATATGTCCAGCCTGCATAATAAAGCTGAGTGGCCTGGACAGAACATGCCACTACACCTGAGGCTGTACTAGGAGGACTGTCGGCCACATTAACCTGTGATCAGAACCAGCGCGGGGAGACTTGTGAACACATACTGAACAGGAAAGAGCAAAGGGGGCTGGCAGACATTCCTAATTTCCATGAATTTCAAGCAGTAACCGATCTTCAGTGGAACTTGGACGTTCCGGTCAAGCTGCGGATTCTGGAAGTCGCGTCGAATCCGATTGTTCTCAGAACCACCACGTGACAAAAAGCCTAGACCTTCGATTCAAACTTCATACGGTTCAAACCAAAGTTCGAACTATACTTCAAACTCAATCCAAACCGTGATGACAAGTTACGTATATATATTCATTGCAATATGCTATGCCCTTGCTCGTTTAACAGGAGGCTCGCCATCTATGTAATTATCCAGGCCACGATCCTTGATCTTTCTCGCACGAGAAGACCGTCGTAATTCGGGCATATAACCATCATCGTGGAGGCTTGTATCAGACTCCGAACAACCCTGGGTCATCGAGAACATGGCGAGGGCTATAGCAATCTCAGTGGTAGTCTTGAACACGGTTCTTCCTTGATGACATTGCTGAAATGTGTCGATGGCCTTTGACAGAGTGAACAGAGTCCCTTCGGTCATCAAGACGAATTCATCTAAGGGAATGTCTGCGAGTAAATGATAGAAATCGATATGAAAGTAGGCTGTCGGGTGGTTGATGATCTGAGACCAGGGCATGTCCGGTACTTCCTGGCTCCCACTCCATGAACGCACTACATAAATAGTAAAACAAAGATCGGTAAGTAATGGATGTGGTGGTGTTATTGTTATACGCACTCCAAGTTTCTGAGAAATAATCGATCAACCACTGCCGAACATCACAGGGCCATGGATGGCCTTCGTCACATGTCGCATATGGCACTGAGAACACAAGAGGATCAGCATCACGATCAAGTACAGACTGAGAATATTATGTCGCACTGGGTAGTTCATTACTCATCTCTTTCCACTCATCCACCAGCTTCGAGTGATCATTCGATCGATGTCTTGGTGGAAGTATACTGTAAAGTCTTTAGCATGACCTGCAAATTATAGATGGCTAACTGACCTCCGTGTTTGGAGCCGTTCGTTTCCATCTCTCCAAGCGACGAGCACTATGAAGCGGGAGCTATCGGCAGAGTGTTGACCCCAGTTGCTTTCCAGATATCCAACGAGATCATCGACGAACTGCTGCTGGTATCTGATCAAATTCAATACGTGAGACATTGAGAGGACAACAAAGACGTACTCGTACTGCGAAATATCTCGGCCCCTCGTGAAACCTTCGTTCGTTCTAGTAGTTGCAACTTTCGATTGCCGCAATATAATGTCGCAGTGCAGCGCACTGTCGTGTTCCTTGACGGAGCGATGTCGTATTCTTGCAGGAATGTGGGTGGAAAGTTGATCCTGGTGCGAGATTACAGCTTTCGTTACTGTTCGCGGATCTGAAGCCTGTAGAGACATGAGTAGGATGAGGAAAGAAGGGGTATGAAAGCATTTAAGAAATCTTACAATCCATGAATACCCGAAAAGGACTTCAAGCACCAAAGTCCGGATGGGTTGACAAAGGAAACGCCATCAGAATTTTGATCAGGGCTACGAAGAAGTGCGAAGAGTTATTGTGGAGGAGGTTATTGTGAGGCCCCAGTGGACAGGGTCGACATTCCCAAAGTGATGGAACAAGAATAAGATGTGGTCTGCGAGCCTCATGCCAAACTGATGGTCCGACATCATCAATCATTCCTGTGTTGCTCAAGCGCTAGCGCTCACCGGAGGCCGCGGGATCCGAAAGTTCCGAATCCTTCCTTCAGGACCAGGGGTATCGCAAAACCAACGATGTCGAAGGCTCGGATCACCGGACAACAGAACTTGAGTTGCTCTTCTTTATCAACATCAGGAGGACATACGACTGAGTTTCGTGTTTCACTCAAGGCTGAATGCTTTGGGTATACATGCAATCGTCTCACAAAGTCAAAAACTCAAGCTCAACGCTGAAGCTTTAGGATTCCTCCACCGCAACGGCTGACTCGTTTGGTATGTCTTCACGGTTTGGCTTATTCCTTGTCACAATGGCTCAAAATTGGCATAGTTGCAACAAACGGCTGGAGATTTATGCTTTCATCTTTCCTTTTCTTCTACGAGAACGCTCCATCTCCGACTCTTCGCCTATCTCGACCAGCTCAATTACATCTCCGATTTCCGACTCGACCATCTCTACTCCATTGGCAAGCCTCGTTCGTTTGAAGGCCGTCTGACTTCGAGTGACCATTCGCCGGGTTTCCACCTTGGGTCGTTTGCCTGGCATCGGGGGTACTAGGACATATGGTACCATCCGTTTTCGTTTAACTCTGGAGGTAGAATTTTGTTGTGGCGAAGAAGGGGGTGGTGTGAGAGGTTGGGTGGTAATGTTATGGTCAGGCGTCGACACTACAAAGCTGGAGATTACTGGAGGCAAAAGAAGAGCTGAACGACAACATACATCGTTCGGGACCTTGTAGAGGCTTGGAACATAGATCCATGAGCGCTGCGCGACGTTCGGCAGACAATCTCGGTGAGATATAAAGTCCTCTTCGATTTTGATCGTTCACCTGACACACGCACTGTGATAGTTTAGTCAATGAAGAACGGTAGAAGAAAGAATTACTGCCTACCACATACGTGAAAACGCCAAAGTTCTTCAGCGAGCCTATGCCAAGATCAATCGTCAAGTGATGCGTATTGCCTAGTGCACAGTTTTGCCCAACATCTGGTGGCACTCTACTATCATATGCCAGACGGAAGAGCTGGGATTGTTTCTCGTTTAGGTGGAATTGGTGAGAGTCGTTGGCAGGCATAGTCTTCTGCGGTCTAACACCTTTCTTAGCTTTATGCTCCTTCCACATTATTGTTACCGCCCTTTTGTGCAATACTCAAGAAGGTTTCATGTTGTCAACACGAAGCCATTCAGGTAGGCAAATCACTGCCTTCTGATGCGGCCCTGTGTACTGATATCGACTAGTTCTGTTTTATTGTTTTCGGTATCGTCTGATGGAAGCGCGCGCGGCGAGCTCTTGTTATGTCCCAATCCGAATTGCCATCAGCTTGTAGGAGGTGTCGCAGACTAGGCATTCGAACGTTTCCTCTACTACCATGAACCGGAATCCCAAGAAGAATGGGTATTCACGCAAGGAGATCGCGAAAGCAGCAGGCTCCGTTAGTGATTTCAGTGCCACTCCACTTCCAAATACCGCGAAGACAAGCGGTAATCGGCTTCAAAGGTCAAATTTGGTGTGTCAAACAGATCAGCTAGATCACCCATTTGCTCAACATTCACCCAGGGTATTTTGACGTGGTCATTGGAGGAGGCATCTCCGGCGTCGACCCAGATGGATGAATGGTGGAAGGCTGGGAATCACCATGCCGCATCTACCGCCGAGGTGGAAACCGGTTCGATAACTAAGGACTCCTGGATTGCTCCTGCCAAAGACACGACCTTCGTTTCGCTCCCTGAGGTATGAAACCCTTATGAATATTCATTGAGTCGGTAATGATTGTTATGATAGAGCAAGGATCACCCCCAAGCAAAAGACAGGGAGCGCCAGCAGCCTGAAGAGGGCAAGGGACAGAGACATGGATACCAAGTAAGGGTAGCGTTCTTACCAACAGAGATGTACTCAATTGGATGGCTGTTTACAGGGACTTTCGACGTTCATGAAGCATTTCCTGGACCTACCGAAGTTCGTGAAGCATTTGTTCCGTTGGGAGAGCGACGCGGATATCGAGGCCAGGAAGAAGTGCCGATTTTGCAATATCTTTCAGTGTACAACACAATGCCGAGACTGTCTCCACAATACGGCGATGTGTAGGGCTTGCTTCATTCAGACACACCGACGTTCCCCGTTACACTGGTGCTATCTGTGGAAGGAGGAAAACGGCTTCTTCGAAAAACACGATATCTCTGACCTCGGCTTTGTCATTACGCTTGGTCATGGCGGTGAACGTTGTCCAACCGTGGACTATACTCGTGTCGATGCCACCCAAAGCTTCAGGATCGTCGACATGAATGGGATTCACCAAACAAGGGTTGCCTTTTGTAGCTGCAAGATGACGGAAAGAATCGAGCAGCTCTTGGAAGCAGGTATCTTCCCGGCTACCCATGAAGACCCTAAAACCGGTTTCACCTTCAATCTGCTCGATTCCTTTAACATAGAGTCATTGGTATCAAAGAAGTCGGCATACGACTTTGTTACGGCGCTGAGGAGACGTACCAATTGGGAGTTCCCTGAGGATGTTCCGGTACGAGGTCCTTTTCTGTTTTATAATCAGTCTGCTTATTTTGCCCAGGACGTATATCCCCAATTTCGTCGTGTAATCAGGGTATGGCGAGCACTCAAGATGCTTCAGGAAAGCGGACAGGCGAACAATATAGATTCTATCATGCAAGCGCTTGTGCCTGGGTGGGCGAAAGGGAACGTCATGGTCCCATGTTTTGCATGTCCCCAGCCTGGTTTCAATATGGAGGATGACGTGATGAACGAAGAAGAGTTCAAGTAAGAAAATCTCATGCATGCTGGCCTTGGTGTTTGCTGACATAGAACAACAGGCATCTCTTCACACTGTTTCTCTCCGCGGATGGTCACTTTGGTCTTCAACGAAAAAAGAAACCTGACGACCCCGATGATGTGGCATTGATAGCACACATGGGTCTATTCGCTGACATTCTGGAGTATCGAGACTATTGCAAGAGGGCTCCTAATAGCACAGAGGTATGTCGCTCGACGTTGTTTGGTAATGATAACTCTAATTTAGGTATAGAAAAGTACATGTGCCAAGCTCAAAGCGGCACAGAACCAGAATAAAGCGAAGTTCGCTGGCGTTGTAACTTCTGGTGTTGTGGCTGTCACATGTGCGAGACATAGCATGTTTCTCCGACATGGGATGGTTGACCTGGAAAAGGGAGAAAAGTAAGACATATCCACTTGATACCGGGTAATAGTTCATTGATATTCGAGTCATTAGGTTCGCTTCAACCGACTTCGCACTTGTTGGGGCTCTATTCAACTTGCTACTCCCGGCGAATGTAGTTCTTACATATGATATTGCGTGCTTGTACAGCATCTACCTCCTGTCTCGGTTCAATGCGAACTTTCAAGGGACGAAGTATTTTGCGAAGCTGAAGGGAGCCATTGGGGGGATATTACACCGTGTTCCAAAGATGCATTTACAAGGGCATATTGCGGACTGCCAGTACCGGTGGTCTCTGAACTACACTCCTTGTATGGGCCGCACTTGTGGAGAAGGGATAGAGGGATCTTGGGCGGAGGCAAAGCAAGCCGGTGGCATGACGAAGGAAATGAATGCAGGGCATCGTGCAGACACTCTGACAGCCCTACAGAATGATTGGAACCTCGTCAAGATGCAGAAGCTTGGCAAG
The DNA here is from genome assembly GCA_037176845.1 of Paramarasmius palmivorus. NCBI lineage: Eukaryota > Fungi > Basidiomycota > Agaricomycetes > Agaricales > Marasmiaceae > Paramarasmius > Paramarasmius palmivorus. The sequence continues at coordinate 125,479 of JAYKXP010000126.1, forward strand.
TTCTCGGTGCTGGTCGTCGCTTCCTTGGCTGAACTAATTCGATTATGAAACAGGAAATACACTCTACCGACAGCTTACAAACGCAAAGGCTATGGCCGCACGGAAAGTGAAGATGTTCATGGGAATATCCAAATTAAATGGTCAAAAGCGAGTTGAGGTATGGGAGAAGCTCTCTACTGAACCGCATTTTGAGGGTGGTCACATACGAAGTGTTTACAGAATGAAGGAGGATAAAGGTAGGCGTTTCTACCTCTTTAACAATCAATCATTATCTGACGGGCCAAGTGAATGGCCAGGGGAAGATCCTTACAGAATTACTTGAGGAGGAAGAACGTGAACAGGAAAATCTGGCCTTGGATCAGAAGACCAATACGCCACTTGCATTCTTCGTCAATCGGGGTATCAAGCTTCAACAGCGGCAGTGAGTGGTACCGCTTCAATGATGTACAAGTAACTGACCTTAGAATACAGGTTTGCACTGCGAGAGCAACGTCAACGAGAAGACGCGACAGATGGGGACAAGGCCCGGTTTATCAAGTCACGCATGAAGCTCCGCAGCGATATCGATAGTTGGAAGTTGCAACAGAACCAACTTTGTCATCCCGGACTGGTTGGCCTGGTAGCGTCCGAGAAGCCGGGCTACCCGGAAGATGCCACACTCTATCTTCCGTCGGACCTAACACCCGAACAAAGGGAGCAATGGGGATTGCGAAACATGGCCCATGCCGAATTGCGGCTTCGAAAGGGCGAGGCCAACGATGCACTTAGGAAGATACGAGACAACCTACAAGACGAGAAGACGCTCTACGAGGAGAAGAATCGGAAGAGTAACCACAATGTTGGAGTGAAGGAAACAACTCGCAGCTGGGAGCCTATCACAGCTGCGACGGCGAAGGTCCGCCAATACCGAGCAAAGTATGATGCTTGTCGGAAAGCAATGCTTGCATTAGGGCTTTCGGAGAAGGATCAAGCCTTTCGGCCAATACGAGACGAAGACATCTTCATCAAGAACACTTTGGATTATCATGCGCTGGGTGAGGGGAGTAAGACTGAGAGCTGGCTGTGGGGTGCCGGTGACTTAGCATCTTTGTCGGAAATAGAACGTTCAGATTTTGCAATTGACCGTGAGTATCCATTGTTGGCGCACTTCGGTATCATTGACACCAATATCAGGTGATCGCGTCCAGTGGTTTAGGTCTCGAGCTGACATGCAACGATGGCAGGAGGAGGTGGAGATTCTTAGTGAAGAGTTCAGGCGAGCGGTTCGTGGGTTTGTAACGATGGCAGATGCGTGGCACAAAGTGGCCGCTATATCTCATGAACTGGGTCCAGGATATGTTGCTTATGCAAAGCGCCAGGCATATGTCTACAGGGAACGTGCTACAAGGACGAATGGACTATTTGTCCAAGCTGGTGGTACCTGGCCAGCAGAAAGCGTTCGGCTGACCGATCATGTCAGGAAAGAACGACCAAGTCAGGTCATTGACTGGGCTAGACTTATCGAGGAGGCAAAAGAGGTCGAGGAAGAGGTAGCTGGGGCCACGGAGACAGATGACGACGTTGACGATGACGGTGTTAGCGATGTTGGCGTTGGCGACGACGGTGTTGGCGAAGATGATAATGAGGAATAGGTGTGTTGCCACTCGGCGGCAACGGTTTAGCCGCTGCAGAACCTTCAAATCCAAGTTCAAATCCAAGTTCAAACCGTATTCAAACCGAGTTCAAACTGTTTGCACCATGAACAGATTCATGGTGTTTGGTACATTCGATGGATGCGTACACAACGGGTCTTGCGCTGACTCGGTGTTCAGGAATGGTTGAAACTGCTTCCAGACCTATCTGACGGACTTGGACTGGGCCCTAATTAACATACATACTCTTTGTTAATTGATCTGGTTTGAACCCTACTACACTCTGTTGGTCGAAGGTTCTCCTTGTATGGTATGTTATTGTTACGTACATAATCATAGATCTATTGTGGTACGACGATACTCGGTTTCAACTTTTGTGGCATGGACCTCTATCGAATGATGCCATTGTTCAAACTCAAACCATTAGGTCCCCGATCTCCCTGGCCTTCTCGACGGTTGTCACATCACGCAATGCAGTCAACGCCACAGCTGCCTCGAGAGATAATCGTGGAAAGGATGTGCATCTGATGCTCCCATTCGTCTCTGCCCAGTCTCGATGATGTCGGCGTGGGGTTCGTTATCGATAATGTTGCAGGGCGAAGGGCTGTTATCGTTGAACAATGGTATAAAAGGGTATGGAGGTGGTGTATCCACAGTGCATTACTTGTCATGCGGGTGAATAAGGAGATGAAGGAAACGAGTGAAAGAATGAAAAACCTTTAGATCCTAAGAACCTGAACTTACGGCTAGAACGTTCAGCTTAGTCGCTGGGATTTCGTTGGCCATTTCAATGATATATTTTGGATAGTAGCCACAATCACCGTAGCCGTCCAGCTTGATGATTAATATCTGCAGAGTTGGTGAACATGGTACACGCCTCATGACCTTCATGTTACTGTATGACAAACGCATGATGGTTAAGAGCTTCTCTCAGTATTAATCAGTCTTCATGTAGTGTGCCGACTAGCTGTACTAGCGAATGTGGGGCGACGATGGCCAATACTGAATCGAGTTCGGCCATTGATGAATAACCCTGTGGCGTTGTTACCGGCTTCTTGATCATCACCTTAGGTCCCATCTCATAAAGGTATTGAGGTTTATGCGTTTTCTCACGTCCGCCTTTGCGCCCACCTTCCTGCATCAGGAAAGTGTAGTGTTCGTTATGCAAACCTTCAGTATCTCGGAGTCTTTGAATGGCTTGAGCTTATTCTACATTCAAAAAACGTAGAGCTCAAAGAGCAGAACACGGGACAAGGGGCTCGCGCATTTGATAAGCTCAGGGCTGTGGACCAAGCATCGGTTCGATGGTGTAGTCGGTTATCGGAAGGAGAGTGTACGGCAAAGGTCTCCAGTTCGAATCTGGATCGAACCATAGCAAAATAGCGTAGTCATGAAGTTTTTATAATGCCACACCGTCACCTTGACTTTTCCTTCCGAGCGCACCGAAGTACGCGTCTCGGCTTTCGTTATGATTATGCAGCATCCAGATGTAGTGGGTGGTCCTCGATTCAGTCCTCGTCGATTTACTAATGCCATCTTCCTCCTTAGCTCAGGAGCGCTTCGCTCGTATACCCAGATTTTACGATCGGTAATGCGATGAAGAGGCCAGTCGTTCAAATCGGCTAGGGGCAATCACAGAAGAATAGTGCGACTTTTTTCAGTTCCTTTCTCCGTTTGTTACAATAAATCGCTACTTGCATCCTTCCTCAGTGAGATGCTTAGTGCTCTCAACCCCGTCTACCTTATTCCGATAGTCGGTCAGACTCTTAATCTCCCATAACGGCAATTAGATCTACTAGGGAACTGATTTGGCTTCCTGTTCACGCGAATCTCAAGCCATGTATTGACCCATCCACGCTCCCTCCTTCTCCAAGTCCCCGTAACTCAGTGGTAGAGTGTGAGATTTCAATTCTGAGTTGCGGAGACTGTAATCTTGAAGCCGCGTGTTTGAACCACGGCGAGCACAGTGAGACCTCGCCGCTTTTTATTGTTGTGCAATCCTAACACTCTGGTATCGTTTCTTTGTGACGGGCTAGGTCGCCAGGTATGAGAGCAAGACATCATAATCATTGATCCTAATCTGTAATCTACACGGGACGGTCATAAAGGCCTCAAGATTCGAAATGCTCTACTACAATACCGCAACTCAGACCTTCCACGATATGTATGCTACTCAGTCACGATGTCCCTTTGAAGGACTAGGGAAGACGTCCTCAGAGTAATCGCCAAGTGTTGTGGATGTCACCTCACTTCTGAGCTAGAGAAAACGTCGGCGTGAATGCATGGGAGGCTGAACAAACGTACATCTTCCTCCTGCTACGGACATGGGGTTATGAGGCTCTATGAACATTTGACAGAAAGATTAATCAACGTCGAAAGGAAGAAGGTAAAAGGAAGTAAGCACGAGCCCCTATGAGCCCCTCTCTACCTCCAGCTCCGATGCTTCCTCTTTAACACACTTACCCCAACGATGTGGGTGATCTGGTTATTTCATACGATGTCAAACGAAGTCGCGAGGGCATAGCGTGATCGAGCCTATGAAAAGAAAAGGCCATGGGCCTGGCTCAGTGTGTGGGGAAAAAATCATGCTGTGAGAAGTCTACCTCCACGCCCTTGAGGCAATTGAAGAGAAAGATTAAGCGTCAACCGTACGAAGGAAGTAAACAGAGGTAAATACCCTTAGTTCTTTCCTGTTTTCATCCTGTTCGAAGACATAATTCCACCCGATATTCGAGGCGTTTGGGTTTTCTTCTTCAAGTAGTGTTATGGATCTAGGAAGGATAATAACGATCAGCTCGTGGCATGAACGGAGGAATCGAACCCGCACACCTCATCTCTGATGTTGGGGTACTAGTGAGCGTCCGTGGATATCCTCTCCAGGTGAAAGTAACGTGCTTCGGGTAGACGTTGTGTCTCCTGAGGGTGGACGGTGTAATCCGTGATCTTTGCTCAAGATACGCGTTGAAAAGGTTCGGAAGATATAACGGAGCGCAAACGAGTGGTTGAGCCCTATCGAGAATCAATATGATGTATGGAGTAACACAAACCAGGGAAGAACGTACGTTGATCTTATCCTGAATTTTTCCATTGTACCCTGCGCGGGGTGCGGTTTCATTGTTGATTAATTCATCAGCTTTGTTCAAGGTTGGCAAGGCGGAGAGAGAAGTTGGGAGTGCGTTTGAATACAGAAGATTGGATTCTTGTAACCAGGACCAGCATAGCGATCAGTGCCCTGAGCAACTAAAGGAATACTGAAACACACCTCAACGTTCCCTCCTCCTGCTCGTCTGCGAGTTCGTCTGTGCTGCGGGCCCTTTCTGGAAGGAGCGATGATCGTATGGAGGAGACTGCGCAGACACCCACAAACAGTATATGGTCGCTGAGATGGAGCCGAAAATCTGAAGGTTATCTTTAAATACGGTATAATCGTTCGTAGCTTGGTTGCGGCTCATCCTAGAAGGGAGATGAATCAGATGGAAATGAAATGCAGAAAACCACGAATTCGAAGTCTGGACGATGATGGAGGCCCAAAAAGCCAGGATCCGCATTCTTGGTGTTGAGTTCACGGCTGTAGAGTATGCCTAACTGATATCGAGATTCTGGAAGACAGATGAACGCCAAGCGTGACGTAAGCATCATAGGACTACCTTCCTCAAATACCTCCAACTACCCTATCAATGCGGATGGGGAAGGAAATTCGGGCTAAAAAAGGATCTATTATGCAAGCTATAAGCTGAGCGGAGGGCCGACATACGTTGACGGGGAAGGAGCGATTGCGGGGGACATGAGAGGCGAAGGAAAGAAACAGGCGAACCAGAGTGTCCCGATGTCCCACTGATGTCGTAAACACGTGCCCTTCTTTTCTTCGCTTCTCCCACACGTTTCGTTCTTCCAAAATCGATTTGTCTGGTTGTTGTGGATCTCCCTCCCTGGATGATGACAGGCATAATAAAGGCAACCTCATCAGCACCGCCAGTCCAACGCAAGCAGTCACAGAATGATAAATGAATCCCGTGTGGCCACACGGACAGCTCCTGCTGACACTAAGCACACATAGTTCTTCACGAATCCTTTGGCCGATACCGTGAGCGAAAAAATGCTTTATTACCGAGTAAAACTGTGAACGAGTTATATTTCAGAAAGTAAATGTGAGTCGACTGTAGAAAAGCACTGTAAATGCCTAGAAAATCTCATGAAACTCATCTTTTACTATACCGTAACAGAAACCAACTATCTGCGCGACCGACAGGCATCAAGGATAGAATACAGATGAGTCGTATCGACCTTGCAAAACACAGACAACTGATTACCAGTTCGTTCCCCATGCAACTTCATCCAGCGAAAGACCCCCGGAAAGCAGGGTGACATCTTGCAATCCGAAAAGACAAGATTGTAAAGACAGTTGCGTCCTCGTACCCATCGACTCTTCGCAGAGTAGGCCCGCCATAGCCTCAACATAGATAGAGCGTGAAACGCTGTCTCCGATACCTACTATGCGAGTAAAGCAAAGTTCTACCTCGCGAGGCTATTCTCCTCGCAATACTTTTTTTAAGGCACGTATCGCGATCTTTCCATGTTATACCATTCAAACACTACCCCCATCTTCACGTGTCAATATAAACCCTCGAACCTATTGGGCACAGCATTCAAGCGCACATTGTGAGCTGTTATTGTCATGTACCAAATACTGCTATTTTCCTGTACGTGCGAGTTCGTTATTGCAGTCGCTTTCGTGACCTTTTCCCTGAATTTTCCAACGTTTACTGTAGTCTTTGGGGGTATTAATTTCTTTCCTGTTCATCCAAGGGAAAAGGGAATGACTTTCGTAAACTTTCTGTTTTCCTTACCAGTTAACACTTTCGAGGAATAAGAAAACACGATGTTAGTAGGGGTACGAGGACTATCCGGCGGAGTTGTCGGAGTTTCTAACGTAGTTTTACAGGTGTTCTAGCACGTTGAACCTATTCTCAGTCTCATGCATCATTTTCCTGTGCAGCGTACTCTCTGAGTCGGATTGCCCCGTCTCAACCGTACTCTTCTTGTTGAACATTGCTCGAACCCACTCTCAACTCCAAGGAATCCCGCTCACTTCTCCCCATACCTAGTCACTCACCAAAAAGTATAAACCATCGGCGACCTCAAATGAATCCCAATTTTGTCTCTGTAACGCTATGTAATGTTATGTACTGTGTTCGAACAATTCGCTGATTCACTGTTATCGTCTTAAAGATCAAGTGCTTTTGGAAAACAGTTTTCTCGCTCAAACGCTCTAGTCCTCCCATTATTGAGATGTAAAGATGCTGACCGAGCTGAAACGAGCTTCATGGAGGGAAGTTATCTCGATATCTCCAGGTCTTCCATACCAATGTCGCCCTATTCTTGATGGACTGACTGTCGAATTGGCTCCGAGCCTCCCTGACCCAAAGGTCGATTGACACCAACATAAAAAGAAAAGTCCCCTATAACGGTTGCGTGAGCGCAAGGAGTTTCGGAGTATGGACTGAATACGCACAGTTAGTGGCATCAACTGCAGACCCAAATATCTATGAGCCCCATAATCACCAAGAGAAGACGCAAACACACTTTTCGTTTGGGATAGCATGAATGCTAGTTTTGTAGACGAGGTAATCAGGGAAAACAACAAGTACAGTGTACATCGCCCCTGTTTCGATGACGAGGAACCATAAAGTCCCTTAGCACGTCCTTCTTCCAGTGCTACGTATCTCTCGAACTTTGTATCGCACATACCACAGGCGAAAAGCGAAATAAGACTGGTTGGTAAAGAGTGATGAATATAAGAAACGTTCTCCAACTAACCCGTACACCCGAGTTTTGTTACAATTGATAATGCGATTCCTACAGGCATCGAGATACCCAAGATTTTAGGAGTATTGTCTCCCCAGTGTGGGTAAAGGCATGCCCGAAAAATACATTGATACGGATTCCGACTGCAAAAACGGTGATGGTCGACCAAGAAGTAGGGTAACTCGTTGGTCACCGTTCCAAGACGACATGAACCGATATACGACAAGCGTAATACAGCAGTATTTAATGTCTGAGGTCGACCATGCAACGCACGCAACAGGTTACGTACCCAAGATCCACGCCGAGCATGATCAGGGAGCGACAACGAGAATGGATTGCCGAATAGAGAAAACCTGGGACCTACTGGGAGGGCAATAATCCCCTGTCGCCGTCGAGTCTTTTACTACTCGAGTGATGTTTATAATAACATGCTATGCACACGGAAAGCATTGTAAGTCCGAAGGCTTATCATAGAACCCCAATGAGGCCTGCACTCGAGACCACAATCGAACATAAAATGAGGAGAGGATGTACCGTCTAATAAACAACCCTTGAAAATCAAGCACGCCGTCTAACTAGACGTGGCGGGAGCGTAAGGCCCTGAATCTAGTTAACGACCTTCCGAGCTGGGACGACGGTGATATGCCAGTTGTGGTGGTACTGTCCCGTCCTCTCCTTTCCTCGCGCACGTCCACATGTGTCTTGCTGCTCCGATAGTGTTCCATTGCCTGTATCATTTATCTAGGTATATACTCGCTGATGTTCAGTTATAAACTTTAGAAACAATGAGGGAAAAACAAGGAACATACATGAATATATTCACCA